>VZTU01013360.1:3933-44383 GCA_013400835.1 Zapornia atra
AAGTGATAATATCTGGGGAAGAAAAGCAGCTTGTGAGGGATCGCCAGAATCCCACTGCCCATTCCCTGCCCCTCCCCGCACCATGTTGGGGGGGAAGAAGGGAGTAAAATCGTGATGAGTTTTAAGTTTGCTAAGAAGGGAGGGGTGGGGGGAAGGTGCTTTAAGACCTGGCCGCTTCTTGTCTCGTTCCAGTTCACGGGGTGTATTAGTTGTAGTAAGTAGTAATAAATCACTTTTCTTTCCTTTATTCTGTGCTGCGTCTATTTTGCCCATTGCACTAATTGGAGAGTGATCCCTCTATCCTTATCTCAGGTCCTAAGCCTCCCAATATCTATTTTCTCCCCTTTTCAGCTGAAGGGGGGAGTAAGCGAGTGGCTTGGTGGGTATTTGGCCTCTAGTTAGGGCCAAAACCACCACAAGGGTAGTCTTGGCTTTTTTATTTCCTTTAGGATTAAACTACCTTGTAGAGAGGGACTGAATAACTTGTTGATTTTATTCCAATCTTGAATAAGTAAAATTATGTGGTATGTAAGTCTGGTACGTAAGTCTTCCAGCTTCTCCAAGCTACCGTGGGCTCTCATCATGCAACATCTTAGATTTATTCTTTACAACGGAGGTTACAGTTTATACCAGGCACAAGTGAAAGTGAGCCCAAGCCTCTTGAATGGCCACTTTATACTCATAGCGAATTAGTCTGAAGGTTTTTTTACTTTCATTTCCATAGCTTACTTACTCTGTTCTTTCTTATATGACCTCAAACAATTCCTCTCTTCCTTCATTGTTTTGCCCATCCCTTCCAAACTTTAAATTGCATCCATGCCCCCATGCTTAGTCTTGTCTAAGCACCAGAGCTGTTTCTCTCCACTGAAATGGTGTCCTTAAAACTGTTCAGTCCTGCATGCCTTTGTGTTGTATCTAGCTTTCTGTACATAAGCTCCTCTATATCCCATCTCATCTATCATTTCTTCTTTCCAAGTATCTGCTCCCTGCTGAATTATCTGAATTTATAAGCTATTGGTTAGCCCATGTTTGTAAAGAAAGCAGGAATCAAAAATGATCATTTAACTCATGCCTTCCAGCAGGCTCGGGGTCAAAAGTTGTTCTAACTTTTTTCTAACTGCCTGTGAGAATAGGCAGTGGGGACTGTTAGCACGCACACAGTCTGCACCGCTGGAAAACGTCAGTTGAAATGGGTTCTGGTAGAGACTCCTTTGGAGGAGTGCTGAATCTGCTAATGCAGCAAAACCTGTGCCGCAAGGCCCGCAGAGCTACACTGTTTTGAATTTGAAACCATCCTAGATCCAAGGTGTGATGTGAGGAGGAGGAAAAGAAGATGCCCTCTAGTATCCAGGACCTGTTGGTTTGAATGGTTTGAACAAGCACTCAAATTGGTTTTCACAGTTCCTGGATGCATCTAGATTGAATGCCTCTCCTTTGTTACTTCCTTCTTCAATTAACACTGAATTGTTTACATGAACTCTAATGGCTGCACAGGAGAGATTGTGAGAAAGACTTTTTCAGTAACTCAGTGGACAAGGAAGGTACTTACCCAGACATCCAGTTCCAAAATCCAACCATTTGTCTGGTGGGCCTTCTCGGGTAGCACCTTTTCTTTAAATCATTTTCTCAGAAAACAAAAGTGGAATGTCATCATTTTTTCTCTGAGTTCAGACAAAAATAAATGTTGAAACTTTTAAACCTTTCACAAAAAAATGAACCAATTGTGTTTTAGCAAGCCCTGCCCGGACCCCTCAGGTTGCAACCTCATTTGGCAATGCTGAAATTGTGCCTGTTTCATGAATGAGATAAAAATCTGTGCAACATGTGAACTCTGTAGACAACATCAGTTACTGCCGATCTTTTTTCTCTAGCCTGTTAATAAGGCTTTAAAAATGACATAATTGTGCACTTTAAATAATTTAAATTGAAGAATCAACTTTCACACAAGAAATGGCTAAGATTCTTCATGCTTCTTAAAGATTCTGTTTCCCTTTTCAGCTTGTGGCTTCAAAAGAGCCGATAACCTCTCTGCCTTCATATACACATTGACAAGAGAGGTGTAACTCTTTGCAGACTAAGAGCAGACATATGGGTCTGGAGAGCACTTTTTTAAAAAAAGACTACAAGGAAACAGCCCTCTGGTTCATGAAATTAATGAACAGGCAGAATGATTTGTGAAAAACAACTGTTTTATAGGACCACCACCTGCAGAATGGGCTGAATCCCACAATGTGGAAGAAATCCAGAACATCATTTCATATTAATTTCTTGACATTTCAACCTTGTCCTGCACCCCATCCACCAACACAGAACGTATTCAAGAGTAACAAAGATATTTCTGGCGACACACTGTAGCCATGGGAAATTGGAATGCAAGTCATGCCGTATCTACTGACAGCTCATAAAGTGCTCCACAACAGTGAAAAGATGTATATTCTATGCCTGAAGATCATGTGGCTTGGTCTGGGTTTTACTAAATAGCCCTGAACTTTTGGCTGTTTATTCCCAACTCTGTGATGTAAGTTGGCCTCCCTGGAAGCCAGACTCCAAGTGCAGCAACCAATCTGTACAATGATCCATACACTGCATGGAAAGAGTTACCCAGTAATAAAAAACATATGAAGCTCTGAGATCAGTTCCCCTTTCTCCCTCCCCAGGTGTTCCTTCGTGGTTGTGATTTTTGCAAAAGCCTATAGAAAATGCTGCATATACAAGCCAAGACATACAAAGACTTTCAGACTCCCAATCCCTATTTAAGCACCTAACTTTTAGGAACTTTGGGTTCCTAAAAAAGAACATGGGACCTGAATACCTTTGTAGGTCTCGCCTGCAGGATCCAATTTGAAAGTTGGGAGGGGAAGGGAGTGTGGTTTCATATTGCTGCTCACTGGCCAACAAGAACCCTGAACTTTCAGCCCAGATTGTTTCTGGAATCACTTGGCATTCAGCTAGCTCTGGCTTTATTACACAGATGCATTTATTTGTTTCATATATAATTAACATTTTAACACTCACAAAACTGACTGTGAATTTTGCATCCACACTATTTCAGTACTCCTCATACACCAAGATACTCTTTAAAACCTTTCAACCAGCAACCTTATCACAGAATCCCTTTTCTTAAACTTTCTTTTATGGTCTTAATTTTTTTTTGCAAAACAAAACAAACACAGGCACAAGTTCTTTAACTGGTGGTGGACTTTGGCCTTATTCCATTGACAACAGTGTAGTTACACTGTAATGCATCAGTTTAGCATTAAAACCGTTCAACATGCAATTACACTTTCTTTTCTGAGTTAAGTGGCTTATTACATCAGAAACTGATCTGAGAATTAAGACTATTTGTAGTATCTGTATTCTGTCCCAATGTCCTAACTCAGACCTTGTTTTCCACTGGAGCTTTATGAAACTACTTTTCACATTTTTTCTTTTGATACCAACATACCCACTGACACTTGCAATTCCTTCTCCGTTCATGTTACAAGCAGATGGTGTCCTGGGGTACATTAAGAAGACCATGGCCAGCAGGTTGACAGAGGTTATCCTTCACCTCTACTCTGCCAGAGTGAGGCCACATCTGTGGTAGTCTCCAGTTCTGGACTCCATAGTTCAAGAAAGACAGGGTTAGTGCAACACCCAGCACTTGCCAAAATCACCATATATCGTTGCATCCACTTTTTCCTAAATCACTGGAATAGTTCCATCAGGAAAAAGGAAAACAAAGGAAAAAGGACTGGCTTTCCGACATTATTTTCTTGTCAATCTATGCAATGCATTTTGATTTGTTTGGGGTTTTTTCACTTATACAGTTCCTGACAGAACCTGTACTTAAGATGTAGAACTCCTTGCTGCAGGATTGTGCACATGCTAAAAGCCTACAGGCATCCAAGAGGAAACCAGACACCACAATAAATCCTCTGAGGACTACAAAATGCAAATGAATACCTGAGCCACAGATTGCTGAAGACCGGAAGAGTATGCTAAAAAACTATTATTATCTATATTCTCTATATTTACTCTCTTCCTGATGTATCTGTTATCAGTCATTGCAGGGGAAAAGATAGAGAGTTCAATGAACCTTTGGTCGAACTCTGAAAAGACCCGTCCTGTTATATGTACTCATTACTTAATAGTATGGACCCATATTTTCTAGGGAGAAAATTTAAGCTAAGCAGCCAATAAGATGAGCAATGCCTTTCCCCTTTTTCCAGTTTCTATTCCCCATAAATTCTCACAACAATCTCTGATCTTTCACAGATTGCTTTTGACAGAGCTTTGAATACTTTAAGATTCATTTTACTGTTCTCTTCTGATTTGAACACACATATCACATATATCTTCCTTAGACTGATCTTTATTTTGGTCTGTTTTCTTATAATTTCTTCAAAATTTCCTTACAATCTCCTTTCAAGTTACTTTTTCTTTATATGTTTTATGTCCACCTTTTAAAAAGTCAGATTTCACCTTAATTATTGTTCCTTTTATTCCTACAGCATTATACCATTTTCTACATTCATTCTTATTCATATTTTTAATTTCTATTTTGCAACCAATTAATTTCTGACTTTCTGGTCCTTGAAGGCCTCTTAAGGCATTCAGGTTTTGTCTCTTCATGTATTTTTTAGCTCAATTTTGCAAATAATTTTCAATTTTTCTTTGAAATCACTGAACAATTTTTGTGGCCTTCTAGATCAATTGGAGTTTTTCTTATTGATTTCAGAGAATAGGAGGAGAGATTTGTCCTTTGTCTTTACATATGCATGTATTCTGTGCATGCCTACAGAACCTGAGCTCATTTGGGGGGAGGTGTTTGCTTTTGTTTCAAGGCATCATGTCTGGCATATAGCCTTGGCTAACCCAGACTACTATAGCCACTGCCAGAGACATCTATCTGCCAACATCTCAAAAGATTTTTGTTCACACGCTGCCTTAAAGCAGCCTTACATTTCAGCAGTGTTGTAGTAGGTCACTAGCAAATAGCTGGGTCCTATGTTTATTTTTAAAACCTTTCTTCTCTAGACCACCATGTTGCAGTACCAAACATACCTGGCAGAAACAAGAGTTAATCAGAAAGGTGAAGTCATAAATGAATTTAAAATGGAATTTCATTACATCATATTTTGAGTGTCAGCAGATGTTGACCATTATGTGGCTGCATAAAAGTTTATAACACAATTGTTCATAAGTACTTTGGAAAATAACTGTATCCCTCTTTACCAGTTCAATGCTATGAAAAGATTAGTGCTTGCAAGGGTTACATAAAAGGGGCATGCTTATCAACTCTCTGTACTATACTCGTATGTATGTCTAAGAGATGCTAGATACTTCAAAGAAGTGATTTAGATTCCAATTCTAACAACTAAGCATGAGAGTACTGCTTCTAAAATGCTTGGCAGATCAAGGCCATTATGAAAAAAAAATCAAATTCATTATGGAGACACATAAAGAACTTAAAAAAAAATGTAATAGAGAATTACCACAATTTACTGCCTATATTTCTTTCTACTGCTATGTAACTAGATGCCCATGATAAAGGGGAAAAAGATATGCTAAGGAAGGAATATTTTCTCAACTATTATTTACTTGTATTATGGCAGTGCTTTAGTAACCCTTCTGTTCAGTAACCAGTATTTCAATGTTTTTGGCACTACACAAACAGGGAAGCACAGGGGAGCCCCAGCACCAGAAAATTCCTGTCTTGGAAGCAGTGTTCCTCCATGACATCTTACACTCTAGTTCAGTGAAATGCACAGAAATATCAGGTATCTTAGAAAGATGTATCATCTGCTCTGATCTCCTGCAAGGTACAATCAGAGGAAAAGCTTTGTTAAGTTTTGTCTCCTAGAACAGGTGGTTCTGAACTCCACCTTGACAGGATAATTTTAGAGATTGCCCTTCAGCAACTGCTGACAGTCAAAATTCCTACAATTCTGGTAAAAAAAGGACAGCAGCTTCCTACAAACAGCAGATTCTTGTCTCACTTGCTCTCATCGACCACATGAAAAAACAGCAAGAAAGGAAGAGATCCACTCTCCTCACTTCAAAAGCATCTAAAAGAGCCAACTCAAGACTTGGCAAACCTAGGCTGCTGCCCTTCTAGCTAATGGAAGAGATGGAAAGCTCAGTGCAGTGTCTGGGGTAGATCAACCGAAGCAAGAAACTTAGCTGTCCTGTCTGTGGGTGAAGAAAGCCTAGGCAAAGGATATGCCCCGGGCTGCCCTGGGCTGGAGGATGAGCAGCGCTGAGGAGCCTGGGTGCTCCTGATGCCTGCCCAGAACAAATCCAGCATTTAGCCAACATTTGCTATGCTGTTTTCAAGACAGGAACCCAAGCCAAAGGTTTGAATCAGACATGTTCAGAGTTCTGTGTTTCTAATTAAAGCTTGCAGTTTTTATGTTTTGTTTCCAGTGTTTATTTTTAGCCAGATGATGGCTCCTTTTATTATTGAGAAGATAATTTTGATTGATTTTTTTTTTTTTAAATTCTGAGAACAAACACAAAAAGAGGTTTTAGTGGAGCTTTGTGTTCTCAGTGAGCGTGGGAGACTGTCAGGGCATGCTGCTCTTCTCTACAAATAATTTTCAGTGTCACCAAATGTTGGCCAAGATGCAGGGGAGGGAAGACGGACATTTACAGCAACTAGTGTGAGCTGTTCCAGGTTACATATAAGGGTCTAGCCATGTATTTTAAAGCCAGAAAAATAGTCACATACAGAGATATCTGAAGTCCAAATCAAGTACTCTTGGGACATTTTAATGTCATGATCCATAAAAACCTGACAAAGATTTTGTTTGGTTTAGGCATTAAGTTCATCTAACCTGTTGAAATAAATCGGATTTTTTCCAGTGACTTCAGTGGAAGATGAGTCAGTGTACTTCTCCCCAGAATTAGTTAGTATATTCTCATGGTTTCCTAAAGCACATTTTCAAAAACCTTAGCTCATTAAAAATAATTAACAGAATTTCATATTCCTTGTTAGAGGCAATGGTATCAATCAAAGATGATTCATGGCTACTACTACTTGGGAGCTACCTCATACTTTTTCATTCTGCAAATCCTGTTGGTCCATTTTCATGTTGCTTGACAGTTCAGAAGTTGTTTCTGAATCACCTTGCCAGAAGACACAATGGTGATAGTTATACAGGGTGCTCTTCCTGGCTGCCCTATGAGCTGTTTTGATATTTCTAATGACTGTGTTGTTTTTTCTTGTCCATGGTTCTGCATTAAATATCTTGGCTTTCTGAGCTATTTATCAATCTTGAAATGCATCTGTGGAGGCTTCTGTGTATTTCCAATTATGTTGTTTCACCAAAAGTGCCTGTTTCACATCTTCATTCTTTTGTTACAATTATGAAATAAAGGTCCAGTTTTGGGAAGAACCTGTTTGGGTGCAAGTCCCTTCTGACTATGGAGCATCACTGAAACATCATGTTGTCTTCCTAGAATGGGAGTATGGAACAACCATGTAAAAAATTGAAGGTAGTTCTTTAGAGGATACACCGGTTTTGTTAGCACATCACTTTTTTTCTATCATTTGTTTCAAATACCCTGAAGTATGAAATTAAACCCTCAACCACGCAATTAAATTATTAGACCCTTGAATTTACTTTTGAAATTATGCTTATTAGTCTCTATAATTTCCATACATAAACGTTTTAAATCAGTTCATTAAACTCTCTGTTTTTCATGTCTTAAATTGCTTTTAATCTGTAGCTCAACCAGATCAGAATCAATATCAAATAACTTCTGTTTGCAAGCCTGTCTATGGAAGGAGAACACTTGTTTGATTACAGCACTGAAGTAAGAAGGGAGATGAACTCCAGAAGGTTTTAGTACTCAAAAGCACTACAACTGGAAGGTAGAACATTTAAACATTTATGGTATAATACTCTAGACGCATCCAAATGTGCTACCTAATCTTTCTATGCACAGTTCCTCATAAAGACAAATTATATGCATCCTTTTTTGAGGTTTCAGTCTCTCAGTGATGCTTATGATTTCCAGAAAGGCCTTTTATTTTTTTTCCAGAGACAGTGGTGAAAATCAAAACATGAAGTCAGATACTTGTAAGTTTGGATACACTACTGAGTGAATTCCCCTTCTAGTTTATGATGAAGGTCCTGTAGTTTACATTTGTGTGACCAAATAATTTGTCATTAACTTGACCTTCAATTGTTGCACTTATATTTTATCATCTCAAAGACTGTTATTCTACCTTTATGCAAAAATTGATGCAGTCTTTTATTAGGTCTGGCTGAGATGGAGGTAATTTTCTCCATAGCACCCCTCACAGTGCTGTGCTGTGTATTGGTAGCTAGCAAGGTGTTGATAACACAACATGGTTTCATTTGTTACTGAACAATGCTGGTACACATCAAGGCTGTCTCTCCAACATTCCCTCCATCAGCAGTAGCAGGGGTAGGTAAGATATTGGTACACGACACAGATGCAACAGCTGATGCAAACTGATGAAAGGGATATTCCATACCATACAGCATCTCTTCACCAATAAAAGGCTAAGAGAAAGAAAGAGGAAGAGGGAGCATTTGTTATTGAGGATGTTTGCTTTCTGGAGCAACCACTCTGTGTACTGAAGCCCACAGGAAGTGGTGAAACATTGCCTTCTAATGGGAAGTAGAGAATAAATCTTCAGGGTATTTTTTTCTGTGCTTCTGCATGTAACTTTACTTTTGCTTTATTAAACTGCCTTTATCTTGACCCATGAGGGTTTTTTGCTATCTTATTTATCTTCCCTCCCTGCCCTCCTGAGGAGGAGAGTGATAGAGTGGCTTGGTAGGCACCTAGCATCAAGCCAAGTCAACACACCTGCAATGATCAGAGTTGTAACCATAGACTGAAGCACAATTTTTATATATATAAACTGTTCCATTTTCTTTCCTATAGTGAAAATTATTATCCAGACAACTGATTCTTCCTCTTTCAACTGTGTAATAACAAACAATCACTGGCATATTTTCATATTTATGCGGGTTGAGGCATTAGTGAGCACAGAGAAAAACATGCCTTTCTCACTTAGTCATTGTCTTTACATTTACATTTCATTTCCTTTTGCTTCAAAGCCTCACTGTCCTGCCTACAGCCCAGAGAAAACCTCTTTGCAGTACCTCCCACTCAGCTGGAAAAAGGACTGGAAAAGGGGAACCATAATCCCCATTTTAAAAATGGGAAAAACAAAGACCCAGGGAACAGGCCAGTCAGTCTCATCTCTGTGCCCAGCAAGATCATGGAGCAGATTCTCCTGGACACTGTGCTAAGCCACATGGAAAATAAGGAGGTGATTGGTGACAGACAACATGCCTTCACTAAGGGCAAATAGCACCTGACAAATTTGGTGGCCTTCTATAGTGAGCTTAGTAAGGGAAATGCAACCTGGACTTGTGCAAAGACTTTGTCACTGTCCCACATGACATCCTTGTCTCTAAATTGGAGCAACAAAGACCTGACAGAGCAGTCAGTGGATAAGGAATTACCCAGAAGGTTGCACTCAAAGAGTTGCGATCAATGTCTCAATGCTCAAGTGGAGACCAGTGATGAGTGGCATTCTTCTGGAGTCAGTATGGGAACTGGCACTGTTTAGCATCTTTGTTGGTAACATAGAGAGTGGGATCAAGTGCACACCTAGCAAGTTTGCTGATGACACCAAACTGTGTGGTGCTGTCAACATGCTGGAGGGAAGGGATGCCATCCAGAGGGACCTTGACAAGCTTGAGGAGTGGGTCTGTGTGAACCTCATGAAGTTCAATAAGGCCAAGTACAAGGTCCTGCACATGGTTTGGTGCAGCCCCAAGAATAAATACAGGCTGGGTGAAGAATGCATTGAAAGCAGCCCTGAGACTTGAGGGTGTTGGCAGACAAGAAGCTCAACATGAGCCAGCAAAATGCACTTGCAGCCCAGGAAGCCGATTGTATCCTGGGCTGCATCACCAGCAGCAAGACCAGCAGGTTAAGGGAGATGATTCTCCCCCTATACTTTGCTCTGGTGAGACCCCACCTGGATTACCAGGTCTCGCTCTAGGATCCCCAACACAAGAAGGACATGGAGCTGTTAGAGTGAGCCCAGGGGAGGGCCACAAAGATGATCAGATGTCTGGAGCACCTCTCCTATGAAGACAGGCTGAGAAATTTGGCTTGTTCAGCCTGGAGAAGAGTCCAGGGAGACCTTATTGCAGCCTTTCAGTACCCGAAGGAAGCCTTCAAGAAAGCTGGAGAGGGACTGTTTGTCAGGGAGTGTGGTGACAAGAGGTAATGGCCTTAAGCTGAAGGAGAGCAGATTTAGATTACGTATAAAGAAGAAATTCTTTACTGTGGGGGTGGTGAGGCACTGGCACAGGTTGCCCTGAGAAGTTATGGATGCCCCCTCCCTCAAGAACAGGACAGATGCTCATTTGCAAGGGTTTGGAACTAATGATCTTTAAGGTCCCTTGCAACCTAAACCATTCTGTGATTCTATGATTCACCTTCTGTATCCCCAGCAGCAGGTCAGAAAGCACTGTCATGTTGCACATCCCAATCCTGCCTGCAACTCATCAGAATTCTGCAATAACAAAGCAGCATCCATAGGTAGCAAACATTTGCTGTTTACAGAGCTGTTAATGAAATGTGTTCAGAAACTTTTTCATGCTTTCTACCTGTCATACATACAAAATTAAAAATCTGGGTTAATGAACTTCCCCACTCCTACAGGAGAAATCTAAATTGAAACTAAATAGATGGTAGCATATTTCAGGATTGCAAGGAGTAAAATCTTCAGACAATCCAAAAGAAAATGCTATTTTGTGAGGGAAGGAGCTTTGTGGATAGGTTTTACTTAAAGATTTATTTCAGTTGAATTCTACAGTGAAAATAAAGCTCAATTAGAAGTTTAGTTATTTAATGTCTCTGCAAAGTACTAGTTTGTTGACTCATCCTTTCTTTTAGGCTGGCAAGTAAAGAATTAATAGTGTGATAGCCCTTTAAATTAGGAATGGATGGTGTCCCTGCCTTGATGTACTGGTATTTTGGCCTTAACACAACCAACAGCAGCCATAACAAAGAAAAAGGTCAAGTCCAGCTCGTTTCAGACACAGGCTTAAACCCACTAAACATCACTGCAGCACAGTTTTCTGGACTAAAATGCACCTACAAACCCATGATCTGCAAACTCAGATTCATGCAGCTTTCTACAACAGAAGCTTTGTGCCTTCACTCAGCTATAGCTCTTTAATCATGTCGTTTGTTTTTTTTTAAAAGTTAAATTCAAAAGCAATAAAACACAAATTAAATAAAACTAAATTTTATACTATTCTGTTTGCCTGGCAAATCTTCTGAAAGAAATATTTGAAGGTTTACCAAATAGATCAAGCAGTGATATTTTCCAGACTCTGGTTTTATCATCATGTATTTAAAGCAATGATAGATGGCTTTTGGCCATTACTGGTCAGATAAGTACTAGTCAAAGGACTGGAAGACTGTGGTGGTGGTGGTGATACTGCTGTTGCTGTTTTAGTTCTAGTCTAAGTTGATCTGTGTACCCTGAAATGGTTTTTAGTTGCTCAAAAACTCCATTTTTCTTCCTTTTACTTGTAAAAGCAGACGGGACCAATTCTTCACCTAAACACAAAGGAATTGAACACTTTATTTGAGGGCAAAAAGAAATCCATGTGACTTCACAAATTACCTTATACATTCCTTGACATTTAAGAATAAATATCTTATATTTTTGTATAAAAAGATTCCAAAAATTGCTTTAGACTTTTTAAAATTGTAAATATGCCCAAAAAAAGAGGCTAAGGATTTGTGTGCGTCCTTTGCACACATAATGTCAGATTGCCCTTTGAATTTTCCAGGTCCCACATTAAAAAATAGAATAATCTGTAATGATACTTAATATTTTTAACAGACATTACAGATATTTGAGAGTCCTCCATTAAACACATGCATGCATGAAATTTCGGTACTCGTGCTACAACTATTTGAGTTAAAATTTATAAGAGCAGGACAATACTAGTACATAAGTTCTCAGCCTGCTCCAAAAAGAATGAATGCCCTGGATGTAATTCCAAATATACCTCTCTCTTGGGCTTCTTTTGTATTAACTTAAATTACAATGAACCATAATAGTGCATATTTTCTCCAGAACTTGGCTGTACCTCAGGTCTTTCTGATGGCTCCTTCTCTTTTCTCCTTCCCTGCCCATCAACAATACTTAAGTCCCTTTACACTGGCATTAAAGTCGAGCATCAGTGATGAGTTAATTTTACCAAGAAAGATAGGAGACTTTTTTGTCAAGTACTTTCAGGCAAGATGCTCTAGGCAAAGTCTCCATAAAGTAATATATTCTCAAGCTTCTAATCTCCTTCTACAATACATTAGAAACAACTCACAAAAAAAAAGGACATTGCATTTATAGCAATGGATCTTACTTAAATCTGGTCTTAGAGAAAGTATTCTGCAAGCTATCTGTTTAAATTCTAAAATGATGATATTATATTAGATTTTTGTAGTGCTGAATTCAAATTCATATTCTATTCCTGCTTTGGTTTCATCCCAGCCTAAGTGTATTTCATAAACAGTGTTTCCACACCCATTTCCAGTGGCTATCAATGATGAATATCAATACAAAAACAAGAAAAGATGCTTCCAGGAACCAACAAGGGTATCTACAATGAGTAATTTTCTGTGTTCTAGCATCTTCAGTTATTGGCAGGAGAAAGTCTCCAGATCTATGTTTGCAATGAGCTATTATGATGTATGTCATAGTATTTCCAGGAATCTCATCCACTTAAAGGGGATTGTTTTGAAGGAGCTACTATTTGATGACTTTGGGAGCCAAACTAATTAAATGCCTTAGTATTCAAACTTTGCTTTCAAATAATCTGATCTCATATTTATAGGAGAAAGACATTTTAACTTGTATTGCAATGCCACTCCCTGGAAACATTAACTCATCCCAACAGATTAAATCTTCTAAAATATAAAACTATTGTAGCAGATGCTCAGCTGCAAAATGATTCTTTCCTGGGGTGGAAAAAAGCAAAAGCATTATTAGTTTATCTTTTTTACTGGGCAAGTAAACAATAGATTTTAGAAATGTCTTTCTTCATGGTCAGAAAATAATAATTTGAAAAGGAAAATGGAAAGACAAAGGGAAAGGAAAGGAAAAGGAATAAGAAAAAGGAAGAGAAAAAGGGAAAAGAAAAAGGAAAAAGAAAAAGGAAAAAGAGGAAAAAGAGGAAAGAGGAAAAAGAGCATAAGAAAAAAAGAAAGAGACTTTCCTTCACTAACTGGAATGATGCCTTTCATCTTAAGTGTATGGGTAAAATTCTGGTTATCTTTCAAAAAAAAAAAATCCAGGTACAAATGAGCTCAGCCATAAGAGCATTCAAAAATCATATTTTTGCTGAAATATGTTCTGTCAAATTGACTGTATTATTTCTGTTCTTCATTTGCTGTCCCTTAAATGTCTAGGAAAACTGATTTATTATTACATGCAAGTCTAAGTCAGATACAGCATGGACTAAATTAATGTTTGTATTTTTCAAAGCAATGAAAGTTTCACATTCTGATGTTGTTAATGTTTTAACAGATTAATTTGGATATTCTGTGTATGCAGGGTTAAATACTAGAATCTATGGAAACTGTCTCTCAATGCTAGCTAATGAAATCATTAACAATAATCGCAGAGTCGGCTTTTCTATTTCATTTTTAGACCTTGTTATATATTCACAGCATTACAAAAAGTTATTTTATTAGGGTTCATTTAGCTTATCAAGCACTAGGGAACAGCTCAATCCAGTCAGGCAACCCAGTCCTGGCTTTGGCAGATTTCCCAGACTAAGTCCTATGGTGCCCATCCTGCCTTGGACCCAGCTCGAACAGACACCCCAGCTGGGCTGCAAGCACCCTGACCCATACCTAGTTGCAAGATCAAAGCTTTGGTAGCTTGCTGCCATTGGATTCAGTCTTCACAAGTCTCAGTCCTGTAACATGGGAGATGAGCACTGCCATCCTTAGGAGTAACGAAAAACTGAGCTACGGGATGGTTGGTTTATTTGCATATGGCCACACAGCAAGTCAGTGATAGAGCAGCACAGGAGCTGGGGAGCTGCTGGCCCACGAGAGGCCACAAGCACACCGTGTTGCTGTAATGGTCAGGCCATCCGCCAGTACAAGCCGAGACATTCTAGGATAAATTGGCAGTATGTGCTCTGCAAAGTTTTCCTCCATTTATTTTATTATGTAGTGAGTGATACAGCAAAATACCCTATCTTAGAAGGATATAAAATAGCCATACACATTCACTGAGGCTTTATACCACTGAATGCCAGCCTGAAGAAATGGACTGGAACAAGCTAAAAAGCAACAAGATAAATTAACGTTTTAAAAAACAGGTCTTTTTGTCATAAGAAATCGTTACAAGAAACATGTGTAAGTTCATAATTTTCTTTTTTAGGTCACATTTTAAAGCATTTTTAATGCAAATTATTTATATAAATCTTACGAAAATGCTCAACAAACGTTTAGCTGATAGGTTGGACAGCAAAGAAAGTGATATTTTTAAAAGTCTCTTAGGAGAAGGGACTGAAGGAATTCTCACATCGCCATTGGTTTGTAGGATGAAAACAATTCATTGATATCTATTCCACGTGTTAGCCTCTGGCCCTCAGGGAGGCAATAGGACTGTTCAACTTGAAGAAAACAAGATTTAAAAAAAAAAAAAAGTACTTGAAAAAAATTTCCCCGGAAAATCTGCTTAATGCTGGCAATATTAGGTCATGGGCATAGCTCTGTGGCTTGGGACTCTTGGAGCACTGTGCGAAAACTTGAAACTGGGCCTCTGGGTCCCTGGTGACCGAGTCAGTGTAATGTTACAGGAATGCTCATGTTTTCTGAACACAGGGAAGACTTCAGCAGTTGATCCTTGCTCCTTTTCTCTCCCCATTCTTCTTTTCTTTGCAGAAATGTCATTTATTTAATTAGAATAAATGGGCTACACTAAGTATTTGAACCAAATCTGGGATGTAGCAATATTTGTATGTGCCCTCAACCACAAACTCAGCATGCCCGTGACTCTACAGTGTTGACTTTGGACTCTTGAGAACCCAAGCACAACTGGGGCACATGGGGCAGGACAACTGGATAAGAAGAAATTTCTGGGCCAATGAGCTTGACTAAACATTGTGTTCTAAAAGGCAGCTCTGTACACAAAGAATAAGGGGAGCAATAGTTTATTCAAGTGGCTCAACACAAAACAGATGGTAAGATTTCAACAGAGCAGAGGACTGATGGGTAGCTAAAGAAGGAAGGCACACTCAGGCAACCACCCTCAGAAGAGTGATATGCTTAATACTGTGATATCCTACGAGACTTAGACTTCTGAAGCCAATGTGAGTGTTTCAGTATTTAAATGGACAAGTAATTTCCTCAAAGGAATCTGACCTCTTTCTAAAAACATCAGTTCTGTGTTTATGAAAACAGTTTCACAGGTCAGATGTTGCTTTATGGGTTTGGGGTTTTGGGTTTTTTTAAATTTTCACATAAATATAAAAGAAGCGGTCAAACTAAAAGTATTCATGTATTTCTGTGAGACTTTCTCACCTCCAGGCAGGCTCCCTACCCTAGAAGGGACCCTTTCCTCTGAAGTTTAGACAATATCTATTGACTTAATAAACTGTCCTTGTTTTCACATTCCTGAGAACAACATCAAAATATCCCTTACGTACAGAGAAGGAAAAAGTAAAATAGGAAGACATAAAGAAAAAATAAAACAAAATCAGAGGTATAACTTTGGCTTCTGGTGACAGGAATGATGAGACTTTTAATTTTGTCAGATTTATAACAAACTCTCAAATCATGAGGTTTTGAGACAGAATAGAACTCTAAACTATTAAGCTTAAATTTCCTTTTGCTTCTGGTAAAACACAAGTTCTAGGTTATAGCAGGTTTTTCTGTTTTGTTTTGCTATAATTTTATTCCCCTGGTAATCCCAGAAGCAGGAGAAAAATTAATTTCAAACAAGGATCTTTACTGTTTGCATAGCTCAGTATTCGGTTTAATTACAAAAACATGTTTGTTGGTTTTTTAATTTAATTTTCTTTGAGAAAATTATGGTTCAAATTAAAGGGGAAAATGTTTTGCAAAACTCAACAGTTTTGTGAAACCTTAAACTGTTTTTCTTTATGTTGCCTAAAGTTTTGAAAACCCTTAAATGCTACCAGGTTTTGAAATTATTTTTTTAAAGGATCAAAGCCCTAAATCAGTTATTGATTATGGTCAGTTAAGCCCAGGCAAGTAACAGTGGATGATTTTCCTAATTAACCTATCTCGCTAATATATATTTTTTCTATTCACAGTGAGTGAAATTATTCTGAACACGAAACACAACAAATAGATTATTAGTCACCAAAATTTCACTTGCAGATCAGACTTCTGTATTTCAATGAAGACCGTGTAGATTCTAACTGAAGAAGACAAACATCTATTGATCAGAGAAGGAAGGGTTAGTCAGCTTTCTCTGAGAAATAAGAATTACAATTAAAGAGGATATAACCTGCAAATTTAATTCACAGTCCTGAAAGTGAGGACACATTCAAAATCACCAAAGTTCCAGCCAAAGCTTTGGTGTCACATGAAACTTAACATCCATTGGAAGAGGGATGTCACAAGATGCAGGTTTATTTCTATATGATCTATGTTGCATTCTTTGCAGATCACCGGAGTTTCTCCTAACGCGTATTGGTGAAAAAACCGTGAAACCTCAGAACAATCTTGAACTTTTGGAGGAAATTATCTGATTTGAAAATTTGGCCACAAATATTTTATTTACTAATGATATTTTAAAACATTGTAGTCTTCCGATAATGAAAAATTAACCTCAATTTGTTACTAGCATTTTAGCAGAAGAGACAGTAAGATTTTTCTGCAGTGCCTGTGCTAATTCTGCCCCTTCCAGCTGTGGAGCATTGACGTCAAAGGGACAGATATTCAAAGGCTAAGGCTGGCTTTTGCTTTTTGATGACCATACAAAAATGTGCTCTTAGCATTCAGGAAAAAACAAAACCATTTGGAAATAGTGTTAAGTAGGCATGTCTGATGAAACTCAGCTACATACCTGATCAATGGAATTCCATCAAAGTCATTAAAAAACAGAGAAGGCTGGAAATTATGTGGCTCTGTGTGCTACCCTTGGGAAACACCTCCCATTTGGTCCCATTGCATCATTCCAAAATTTATATATTCCAGAAATAGGTTGTCTCCAGGTGGTGTACTCTAACAGAATCCAAAGTTTAATGTTGCTTCTTTGGGTGCAAAAGATGTACCAAAAAATTCCCATAATCTACTGTGATTTTCAAAAATATAACATTAAATAAATGGAACAGAAAAAATAAAGCAAATGTTGAAAGATATATAACACAACTAATGTGATGCAGATTTTGATAATGTATGTGCAATTAACCATATCCCAGACAGTGATTCATTTTGCATAAATCTTTTGTACTTGAAAGTCAAGTATAATAAAGGTGAAATCTCATAAAGGTGAAATCTCAACTCTGTTGAAGGGAGTGGGAGTTTTCTCTTTGATTTCTAGGGGACTGGATTTTACCCCAGACATATTTTCACTTCTAAAAGCACAATTCACATGGAATTAATTGAATAGAAAAATTATATTAAAGTGGATTTGTTGTCTGTTTCTCTCTTTAGAAATGCATCCTATACTGTAGACCTAAGGCAGTAATAAAGGAGACTGATATGAATGAAAGACTTTCTTGACTTCAAAGAGTCAGTGCTATAAACCCAATTTGTCTATTTATACATGTTTATGATACTATGATCACTGAAATAACTCCACTGAATAATGTTCTTGCACTCTTATATTTTATCTCAGAAATGAAATTAACCTACCATCTGTAAGATTTTATTATAAAAATACTTATTACTTTATTTGAATAATATCCTATAAATAGTTGAATAACCTATTTGATCATATCTGCCAATTATTCTCACTGAAATATTTGTGAGTTCTGTATTCTAGTTTACTTTAACCAGACACATAAATGGGAAGGTGAGGAATATTTAACTAATTAACTCATTGTATGTCTAAAATTAATTCAAATAAGTGTTTAGCCAAGTAGCATGGAGGCATCATTTCTGCAGAGCCAATATTAGGCCCTGGCTCAGCTGGGTGCTAAACTATATGCTTCCCTGCAAAAATGTGAGATATGCTTGCCTGCAAAAATAGGAGCATTGCTGTCAGCTTCAGTTCTTGTTTCTTAAATTAGACATATCCTCAAACTCTAGCTGAATTCTGAGTCTTACAATTAACTATTCAAAACCCAATGTTTGAACGATGAAGTCTCTTACATGAAGAACATTCCTTGGTTTAACTTCTGAGTGATCTGTGAATTCCTCCATGAGCTTCCTTTCCCTTAGTGACCTGAGGTGACCTGAATTAACTGTGATGCACTATGCAGAAAACATTTTTTCCAATTTGTCCTCCCCCATTTCTCACTTTTAATTTACTGGCCACCCACCCCTCTTTTTTTCTTTTTGTTGTTGCCCAAATTTTCCTATTTCCAGCATATGTTTTAAGATTAAAAAAACTCTTATTTGGCAGACGATATAAACACTGTACCTCAACAGATGTTTTTAGTGTCAGTGCAAGAAACGGCCACACGCTGATGCGGTTCTGCTTGGCACCATTTCTTGTCTGGAGAGACTGACACTGCATGAATATATTCTTTTTACTGCTGGGTTCTTTTTGTCTTCTTGGGGGTTTTTTTCCTCCTTTCCCCTCTCATGACATTGTAGCAAATTTGGTGTTTCTGTGACTTGTTCTCTCTTTGTGTATGTCTTTGTTTTATAAGTCATGTAAGTCTTGTTTTCAAAGACGCCAACTGACCTGAATTTACCTCTGAGTACCTCTGCCTCCCCTTTAACTGTGCTACCAGGAATATGTTTTCAGGTTAACTTGTAGCCTTTACCAACTGTTTTCATGTTTCTCAATATCCCTATTTCTCTCCAAAATGTATTGCTATGCAGGCACATGTATCAGAATAGTTAGGGCGTCGGTAAATACTATCCACAAGTTCAACAGTTTTTTCTATTTACTCAGCTGGTCATGTTCTTGTATGAAGGAGGGTTTTTTTCAAGCTGTATTTGAAACAGGGGACAGGTTATGTAAGGGCATAATAAAAATATGGCTCTTGTGAAGGCACAGGCATGATCCAAAAGAGACTTTCTAAATCTCCTTCCGTCTCCTAATCTGAATGGATTTTTCTGGCTTTCTGATGACAGGGGAGGTTCTTCTGTGCAAATTCGTGCCAGGTAACAGCTGAAAATGAGAACTGGAACAGTGGGAAAGAGCAAAATAATTTGAAAATAAAGGCTATGAATTTAGAGTGCACACTGGCCATAAAAATCCCTGCTGGATAAGTGTTACCAAATAGTGCCATATGAGACACCACAACATTTCCCTAAGCTTGCGAAAGGCCGTAATTGTGGTGCTCCAGATAATCTCATGTGGTAACTGCTTATAAAAATTGACTCTTTAATGGCAATCTCCATGCTATATCTTGTCCTTTATTGCCCCTCTGCAAGAAAAGGGAGTAGATGGTGGAAGAAAAAAATCAAGTAATGGGACACTTTCTTTTCAAAGAACAAGCATATTTTCCACATCCACAGCCTCACTATGAGGATTCTCACCTGCCTGCTGGAGTTCAGTAAAGGGACCTGAGAAGACTTCCCCCAGTTAACTGCCTTAGCCAGCAAGAGTGCTCTGCTACATCATTCACTCTTAATCTGTTGCCTTCCCAACTGCTCAGAGAAGGAATATACTCTTTTGGGGCCAACTTTAAGAAAATGGAAAACTAGAGTTGTAAACCCATTCAGACTGGGAGAAGGGGACTGTAACCAATTTTGTCCACTTTCCAGTTGCTAAGCTACTACACAGAACATAGATCTCTACTACTATAACTTTTAAAAAATGAGTCCCTGGTAGACTGCCCTGCATCCGCAGCCTAAGGAGCAATGGGAGTTCAGACACATTGGCTCCCCTTTTTGCAAACCATCTCCTGGAGGTACTTCTCCCCAGACACTCTCTGTGAGCTCCCTGCTGGGCATTGGCACATGTTTTAAGAATAGATAATTTTATACTAAAGCCATCCCTTTGGAACTCATTCCAGCAGATTATCAGCAAATGACACTGCCCAAAAGTGTTTGGTGTGTCCTCCTCAGCAAGGGCTTCAAGGAAAATGATCCTGCTTTTTGGAAGGAGCAGTGCAATGAGCAGCTCCAAGGGGCAGCCCCACTGCACATATTTGTTTTTCACTTCCTACAGTCCTTGCTCGACTTCCTGGACCTTCCTTCTCTCTCTGCTTTTTGCAAGTAGCCAGAGACATTACTTCAAAAGTTAGGGTGATGGAGCTCAGCCTGACCTCAGATAACACTCAGTGGACTATCATATCTTTACTGCAGCCGGCACAAACACACAAGCCTTTAGTGTCAGGGGTACATGTCTCATTCTTCCGGCTGCTTTTCTCGCAAACAAATATTTATTTTGGAGAAAGCAGGGGAAATCCAATTCTCTACTTGTGGTTTCGATTCCCTTTGTCTGCAACATGTTCTGCTAGGGAAGTGATGCACAGCGGTTTCTTTTTCAAATTTGCTTCTGGCTCAGCAAGAAGGTGGGTGGCAGGGCAGTTGGAAGTCATCAAGCACAAGCAATAATGTTTAGTAACCTTTTGTATAACTCTGCCCTCCAACCATTGCAATGGCTTCCTTTTTCTGTTCTTACTGGGGGACAGATCCTGGGAGGTCCTGAGTAACTTTGAATTTAGCTGAGAAATTCCAAGTCCTGAACTTAAGTTCCTAAACATAGAACAGAAATACACCAGAAAATCTCATCCATTCTGCAAAAAGAGGCCAGACATACAACTAGGGTAAAGTGAAGCAAGACTTCTATGGTCATTAGAAGGCAGCAGCAACAGGGCAATTAACACAAGCAGCACACAATAACCCCCCACACTAAGAATCAAATCCTAATCTCCTGAGCACCAGTTGAGTAGATAGGATCTCTATGGAATATTTGTATCCAGAAAGGAGCAGGTGCCAGATTTCTCTCATCCCAGTGGCAAATATAGCTGCCTTATTGCCACCAGTTAAACAAATGTTAGCATGAAAGACGTGTTCAGAACAAAAAAAAAAAATTGCCTCTAGATCCCAGTAGTTGCAACTGGTTACTCGCTAATGACAAACAGTGACAACTGGTGATATTTATTCATGTGGTAGATTTTCAAAGCAAGTAGAGCCTAGCATCCCTGGCTAGTGCTTTCCTAAAAGCATTATGATGGCCCATTCAATGTGCTAATGCCCACTTCTATCAGCATTTTTCATGTGCAGATTTTGGGAAAGGAGACAATTTACCAGCAAATGGGGCTTTTTTTCATATACCTAGTGCACAAATACGTTCATGCTATGGAAGAAGGCAGGGGGAATACCTGCTTCCTGACCATATAATTTTTCTTTCTACAGTAATTTCCCTTCCAGTTCTTTCTCTAGAAGAAAAAATTATTATTCTTCCTCCTTGATGTTCACTGTGAAGTGAAAAGGTAAGAAATCTATATGCACATTATGAAGAAACTTTCTTACTCTTAAATAAGCTGTTCTATTTTACAGTGATTGCCCACATGCATATTGACACAATGTGAGCACAGAGGAAGGCTGCATATTTACTGCAGAGAGGTAATGAAAGTTCTTCATACCAATAAAGATTGTAAGAACACTGCCAAGTGCAGCACCATTCCCAGATCCTTCCAGGATGGCCCAGGGTCTCATGAAATTGAAAAGAGCTCCACATGAATGACTGGAAGATGACAGGAAAGGTGAAATTTCTCAGCTTTACCATCCACTTAGCTGAAGAGCTAGTGTTCATTCCAACCATGGATGCAGCCTTGACTGCAGTCTTAAAACAGGCCGTGACAGCTTGTTATCTACATGAATGGTGTGCATACAGAGATGACAATATCCCCAGATCACTCAGCTGTTGACAGAAAGAGCTTCAGAAAAAATCTTGAATTTTTGATTCTGTCAGAAATCAGGAATAAGAAGAGAAAAAAGAAATGAGGTAGAGCTTTATTGGCATTCAAAGCGTGGAGAAAAGACACGAATATCAGATAAAATTTAAGTTTTTGACTGATACAGAGTTCTGAGCCAGAAATAAGGATGGATTTCAAAAGAAACATCCCATGAAGAAGGGATATCATACAGAGAAAAATACTCCCTTACCCTCAAGGTGAAGACAATATTCAGTATCTTTGGCAGACATACCAGTGAGGAAGTTGCTGCAAGTTCACAGGAAGGTTGTAAGTGAGGCTCATTAGCACCAATTTCATGTCTCATGGAGGACAAAAATTCCTTAACAAATGGAAACAAGTTGATCAATCTTTTCAGAAATTTGAGGACTGCAATCCAGAAATCCACCTGCAAGAAACAGACAATACTGCTCATTTCGTAAGCAGGTTCCTCCTTATCATGGCCAACAGATAAACAAACAAGCAAAAAAAGTAACGCAATTAATCAGATCTTAAAAAGCACACTAGCTTTTTCAATAAAGTACAGGATTTGTCTTGTCCCTGGAGATTGATAACAAAACTGCCACAGAAGCAGAACAAGCCAGTATTGATGTCTGGAAGAAGTATGAGTATTCATCCTGGGACTCTCCATAAATTTCTAGGAATGAATAGTAGACACTTACCACGAAAGGCTGAGCACTCATTTTCTTGTGCTCTAACTTTCTGAAGTCTATCAAAAGGCCTGGCAGCAACCCAGAAAAGCATTGTCTCTGCTGAATAATGAGCTCTCTCCACCTTCCAACAGACTTTCTTCCTGTCCATGGTTATTTGCGTTTACTGCTTCTCATAATATGCACATTTTGTTCAAAGAAGAGAAACAAACATCTGCTGGTATTGAAATCTTGTTTGGATCTCAGCGATAATGAGGGAAATGTGCTCTTAACACCTCAACTTCAGACAGCCAGTGCTGGAGATAGGTGACAGAAGAGTTGAGGACATTCACAGTGTCAATGATGAAGGGCCTGGGTTGGTGTCATGTGACAGAAATCATGTCAACCAAGAGATTCCCAGAAGAATGGTCATCAACAAGATGTTCAATAGACTGCTTCAGTTACTTGGCACTATGGTTAAAGGTAACAGTGGACTGGCTGCTACGACTAGAGTGACACAGCTAACTGTTTTGGATCCCAGAGATCTGCTGAAATAGCCATAGAGGATGGCAAGTACTATTTTTTCTTGGAATTCTTGGCAGATTTGATGAGCACCTGGATTCCAGGGTTAATGGCCTAAAAACCAAGGAAGAGTGCAAGAAAGTTTTTCAGGGCATAGGAACATACTATTAAGCATTTGCAAATTTTGGTGCAGAAGATCATGTTCAAGTAGAATGGCACAATCTCATCTAGCACATGATTTCTGAAGATCCAAACAAGGTCCAAAACGGACCACACGCAGGTATATCTTTGAAGGCTAGGTTCTCCCCTCCAGTAGGTTTGAGGCTTGAAATGTGGGCACATTAGAATAGTATGGAATATGCCTTTGTCCTAAACAGTGAAGGCATCTTGCCCACCAGTAAGTCGAAGCCAGAAGAAATCCAGTTGCCTCCTTGAGAAGGTTCAAATGAAAAATGTAGAACTGAGGTAAACATGCAGAAGCTATACACAGCACCCCAAAGGCAATGAATGAAAGAATTGTTCAGGGTTTACCAAAGAAAGTCTAAACCAAGATAACACACTGCTGAGAGATGTCAGCAAGTTAAGAACTCCAGCACAATCATGTTATTGAGAAGGAAAACAATATGAGGCATGTCTCATTCTACATACCTGAGTAAACAAGAGAGATCTCACACTAAAGGTGCTGAAGGAATAAGATACTCAGTCTCAAGTGACAGGGTTTATATATGCTCCCTGTGTGAACGATTATCACTTAAAGCCAGGAGACAATCTTATCCATCTATTCTTATATGGATCATACTTTCTGAATATATTTCAAAATAAAAAAATCTCCACTGGTGGAACTTACAGGGACTCCATACAGTATCTTTGGCATACTCTTACAAGTCTTCTTTGCAATGGTGTGACAAAAAAACAGACCTGGCCTTAATCTTTAAACTGACAAGACACATTATAATATTCACCCTACGCAAAGAGAAAACAATGGCTTTGTAAATTTTAGGAATGTTACCATATAATACCATGACTTGGAAACCTGATTTTTAAAAAAAATTATATTGTATTGGAGGTTATGATCTTGAAGCACTTGTTTATAGTTTGCCATCTAATAACCAAACACATTAAACATTTTCTGCTCTAAATTTAGCAGTTCTTGGATCTTCACCAAACTCTCTTCAGAGTGCTGCTCCAGGAAAACATTATCCCAGCTCTGATGACACTTTTAATTGTTTTATATTTTTTTAAGCATTAATAATTTGCAATATTAGAAATACACTGCAAAGAGGTGATTAATTACTATCATGAAGCAAATCATCAGACAGGCATTAATTACTGTTGTCAAGTTAATTCCAGATTTCTGTTTCGTATTTACTTCTCTCTTTTATTATCTATTATTTTAGATTTATGGGATAGTCACAACAAAAGTGGCTTTGATGCATACATTTTCAACCCATTCCCGGAGTAACTGATAAGTCCCAACCCCTATAGATGAAGTTATGATACTCGGATACACATATACTAAAATTAGGCACATCTATTCCCATTTAGCCACTTGGGTTATTCACATCACTAGAAAAAAAGGCCACTTGTTTAGGTGTCTTTAGTTAACTGACTAAATTGAGACCCCATGTGGCATGCACATTACAAAATAACAAGAGCTTGTTCTTTAATAGGCTCCCATGAAAGCCAACGGGATTTTAGCCATGGACCCAACTAGTGGATTGTGTAATAGGTTTTATTTTGATGTTAAGTTTTTGGTACTTTTTCTCTGTAAAAAATACAAGTTAATAAATCTTTTAATTAAAGCACTTACCAATATTACAACATTTGTGTTGGGATAAAAGCAAGCAAAAAGAAAGACAGTTATAAAAGCGGAAAAGAAACAAAGACAAAGGAAGAAAAAGGGACAAGTAGGTGTACTC
Organism: Zapornia atra; assembly: GCA_013400835.1. Classification (NCBI taxonomy): domain Eukaryota; kingdom Metazoa; phylum Chordata; class Aves; order Gruiformes; family Rallidae; genus Zapornia; species Zapornia atra. The sequence continues at coordinate 29,092 of VZTU01013360.1, forward strand.
TTTCTTTGGCTGTCACTATGGCTCTTTCACTCTCTCCAAGGAGTCCTTTGGGGAAGCAGGCTAGGCGGCAGATTTCAAAGGTGTTGACAAGCCTGGCTGACCAGCGATTTCAGTTTGACCCTCAGCAACAATGCCAGGCAGCTGTAAATGACTCTAGCATTCTCTACTTCATGATGGTTCCAGAATTAGGGATAGTTTTTTGCTTTAAGTCCAGTATGGAGTCCCTGTTAAGAGGCAAAAGATTGCTTGGACAGTGAATGCTTTCAGTCTACAAGCCACGAGCCTAGTTTCTTTTGCCAAGATAAAAGGGGCAGCAGCCTTTTAAAAGATGGAAAAGCACTTCAGGAAATAAATAAGAGAAGCATGAAAGGGACCCCACTCAACTACTTTTCTTTCAAGGGCATGTATGTTCTGAAATCTCTTCAACAGTTGGGAAGTCTTCCACCATTAATTTGGAGGAATGTTACAAATTTTGTTCTCGTGCAGAGGATAGACAGTACCATACTATGTTGCACAAAAATAACAAGAAATTACTTATATTTTTACAAAGGGTAGGCACATTTCCCAAAAATGCGTCCTTTGCAGCTTAGACAGGCCTCTTCCAATAAACCGAAAACCGTCGATCCTTCTGCTACCTCAGAGCAGAATCTGCAGTACAAAAGTAACTCTCACAACATCATGGGCACCAATGGACAAGACCTGGACCTCCAACCCCATAAGAGGCTATAAGGCAGTCATATACCCATGGTACTCTCTAGAACACTTTGTGGGGTGACCAGAAACACTGGACACCCCAGCCTCCTTTTTCCTTAAAAACTGACTGTCCAGGGTTACTAAATTTTGGACTACAATGTGCACAAAACAGAAGAGACAAGAATGATTTAAAAACAGACTACAATTTTTATATCTTCTTATGTTCAAAAAAATGGGGGGGGAGGGGCAGGGAGTTTGTCTGCATTTTCAGCATTGCAAACCTGTAGAAGGAAAGATAAGGCTTTGGCTCTAAAACAAAACCTCATAATTTGTAATTGTGATTATTACACACTTCACCCTGAACCACTGAAATGAATGGAGTTTTGTCATTGGCTTCACTGGAAACTGGCACCAAGCCTTCATTTGGTAATTTCAAGTCTGTTTTACAGCTGTGAGGCAATACACAAAGCATATGGTTTCTGATGCATTACAAGTTAGAACTGCCTAATGAACATTGTCTTAGAAGATCACTTTCTTTTATGTATAATTTATTGTCTTCATCAGTGAAACCAACTCAAAGCACAAATGCAAAGCAAATATATTGGGGTTGATGTTAGAGCTACAACAGAATACACAATGGTAAATGTGCAAAACATTTTATCTTTCTTCAGTAATTCTAATGGAAGCCTTCAAAAATTTGAAGAATCTACTATAAACAAATACTCTTTACTTTTAGCAGATTTTGGGGTTATTTGTGAAAATAAGCTAGTTTTAACACACCTTTAGTTAAAAAAAAAAAAAAAGAAAAAACAAAACCAGAAACAAACCCCCCCACACAAAACCACCTACTGCCCCTCCCCCCCCCAAAAAAAACCCCAAACCAAAACCAGCCAAGCTTAAAGCATCTTCCCTTCCTTGAAGAAAATAAAAATGGATGTTTATGTCAGTGCCTAAGGGGAAAAATATTTCACTCTGGAAAATATCAAGAGAATTAAAATTTTTATACTACTCTTTTTCACTGCCACTTTTCTGTCTTCCCAGCAGGTGCCAATAACAAAAACCGCTCGAATGATTCTAAAACACAATGCATTCTGAAGCACATGTGGCTGACTGACAAGAAAGCCTTTTTAATTTTATTCTTTCTTTCATAGCATAAATTATTAACTTGCAGTGTGTCACATATAACTCAGATTGAGCACAAAATTATCTCTGGCTATAGCCTTTCCAAACTGTTGCCAAACTGGTCGCTTAGAATTGTTTATCATCTCACTGTTTAATCTAAATACAGTTAAAAAGAAACAGAGGGTTCTCTGTATACATACAAATATGGGAGGGAGAATAACATTAACAAAGTATTTCTTAGCGTTACTAGTTATGTTGCTTGTGTTTGTCTAAGCAGCTTCTTGCCAACCTTAAAATTCATTAATAGGGGAAATACTGAGATCATTGGCTGCAACACCTCCATTGTAGAAATCAGATTACTACTATCCACCACATGTTCTGGCACAAACCCAGATTCATTCTCTTCTTCTTCAGTCTTCTTCTCCCTCAACCTCATTAAAACCCCACAATATTACCTATGGAAAAAAACTCTTTAGAAAAAGTCACATCAAGGACGGTCTCTAAAGCTGCCACTTTACAGACAGAGAACCTCAGCAGAACAGAGAACCTCATGGAGGCCATAGGGGCTCTGCCTGGGTGCAGGGACATTCCCACATGGAAGAGATTATAGAACTGGAGAACAAGGCCAAACGATTTGTTAATCCTTCACATGATCATGTATTTTGCATATGTTGTGCAGCAACGTACCTTTCAGTTGGGACTGGTTATGTTATGCTGAAGTTCATCTTACGTAATGCTGATCAGTTAGACCACAGATGCTGACTTAAGTGGGCCTTCAGGAGCTGGCCTTCTTGCCCCCAAGTGATTACAGAACCAAGAGCAAAGAGTACCAGGAGTAAAATAAATCACGAACTGAAGAACGGTTAAAACACGGCTCTATGTGGATTCTTTATCCCAAACTTCTCTTGTTTTTCTTTGCCATCTGAGCAGATTTTTGATTACTGCAGCCTGTGTCTGGCTTCTGCCAGAAACAAGAGCTGGGGCATGTTTATTTCTGAGGGCAGATCCAAGAGAGGGGATAAGTTCAGCCAGCTAGCAGGCTCTAGCATCCAAGGAAGTGAAAGAGGACATGGGAAGAGTTCATAAATCCATAGCTTTAAAAACAGGAATGGACTTGTCAGTGATTGCTCCTACAGACACGCAGACTTGGAGTGGCGAGGGAGGTTGATGGAATAAATGCACAGGTGGGAAAGGCTTTGAACATAGACAGAAATGAGGAACTTTTACAGAAAAATATGCGGGGGACAGTGGAGGAGAAGAAAGCTTCAAGCCATAATCTGAGAAGTCTAGTGTAGCTGTGTAAACTGATCAGGGGTGGGAAGACCTTGGCACAAAGAGGTCAGGGGAAATGGGATTGCTGGCTGGGTGATATCTGGTGGGGTACAGGTTTGGAGGATTTGAACATTTGGGGACTAGGGTTCAGAAAGCACTGGAACCTCATGCACTATCCCAGTTTGGCAGTAAGGACACAATCACAGCATTATGCTTTCACTGCAGTAAGACAGTCACCCCCTGGATACCTAATATTCCCCTTCTTCCTCCCCACCCCAATGAGGAAGTCTGCAGGCACATTTACTGGGGTCCATTTTTCACTCCTGGAAATAAAAATTTCTAAATCACAGTCCTAAACAAAGTTTAAAACATCCAGAAACATGAAAAAAACACTGAGTATTTCCACAGATCTGCCCTGTGCCTGAGAAGGGATAGGAACCACTAAAAGAAAAATGGTCAGCATTGCAGTCATGCTCTTTATTATCTATTCCCAAAGTTACAGTTACTCAAAACCCCCCAAATTAGACTTTGATGATGTATGTTAGCTATAGTGGCGATGTGCAGTATGAACGATATGCATGTGCTTATACACATACATAAACAAGGTCCCAAAGTACTGTCATTTAAAAATAAGACAATGCTTTTATGAGACAAACCTATGACACACACCATCAGTCTTCAGCTGATTGTGCGACCTATGAATTGTATCTATTAGTACATAGTTGTGGATTTTTGACATGTTAGAGCTTCTTGATTTTAAACTTATCTAGGATATATTATAAGTCTCCTGGTTACGTTATTCTGAAGTTTTTATCCTAGGCATGGTCTTGTCTTGCTTTATGAATTTGCTTGACCCTGGAATAACAAGTATGATTCCTCAGACTACACCCAAACTCTTCTCTCATTGCACTTTTCTTTCTATTCTTGCTGTTAAAATGCTGTTAAAAAGTATGTCACAACTTTGTTTCATGCTGTTGCAGGTTTCCGTGTTTCTTTTATGGTGCGCTTTACTTGGAAAGTATCAGGAATAACAAATGTTTCAGGAATAACAAATCCCTAAACATTTGAATGCCCACTTGTATTTGTGCAGGTATGTGGTAGGTTGAAAGCAGCACCTTAACAAGACGAGGGCTGTTTGCTATATGGAAGGTTTTGGGACAGCTGCTTGATTTGAGGTAGTGGTGCCCAGAGGAAAGACCTGCTGCTCAGCCAGGGGCAGGAAGTGGACGACTTTTCTAGGGGTGGAAGACATATGGCCCATCTTTGTGAGACAGTACCTGCAGCTTGAGGGACCGTGACTACTGCAGGAGGAACTTTGCACTGAAAGGATGAAAGGTTGCAAAGCTTCAGAGCCTGTGGTGCAAAGGTACAGGGCCATAGGTTTCTCTGTGGGACATGACAGATGTGTTCTGCCAATCTTCAGGAATTTGGGAACATGTCTGTTTGGTTCACACCAAATTTTACTTCTGTTTCTGTAGCTGAACCATTGCAGTTTCAATATCAGTTCTGGCACACCACAGCAACCATTGAGCCCTAGCTGCTAAACATGACAGCAAGTGCTTGGTGCAATCCAAAACAATACCAGTGCACGCCTGCTATAAGTTTAGTGTTCTGCCAACACCACATACACTGGTGTCATTTCAGTGAAACTTTGGGAACTTAGAGAGATACTTGAACGCATAAGGAATGTTTTTCTTTTTCTTCTCTTCATTTTCATCTAGATACAGATCTGTTTAGACAGAGAGAAGTTATATTAATAACATTATTATTGTTATTATTATTATTATTATTATTATTAGCGTAGCTGACAAAACATTCTAAGTGCTCTTAGAAGTTATTTGGGTCAGTTATTTGATGCCCAAGAGCTCACTAAGCAGTCTTTCTCATCCTGGCTAAGTAGAGGAAGGCAGTGACTGTCCTCCCACTCACCCCTCTCTGGATGTCTCCTAAGAAACCCTTTAGAGTTTGCAATTTACCCCTATACCATTACATACAAGAAGTATTGCTTCCTCTTACAGGAGCTGAGCTTTTTTGTCAGTGTTCATTTTCAGGATAATTTTGCACTGTTTATTTTGGTTTGCTTCAGTTGTAAAAGCAAATGGCTGTCAAAGTCCAAAAACTTAAGTATCCAGCTTTGGTGAGGGATGATGGAAGTACTACACAGTAATCGTTTTTTATCAGATGGAGCTAGAAAATCAGAATTTGTGAAGCCTAATTTTAGGAGCTTGAAAAGATGCTCAACTCACACTCAGATGGCCTGGTCATGAGTATTACCTAAAGTTTAAGTATTACTTAAAGTTTCGGTGGTGATGGATTTGCTGGTGGTGAGACATTCCCTTAAAATGTCCTAAATATTCAGTTTGAACATCTGATTTTTGAGAAAAATTTTATCAGAGCACAAAAAAAACCCAAACCCAATAAATTTTCCTTTCTAATTTTACAAGCTAGTTTTAATCCAAAATTATCCTGAAAGCAGACAGATGAAAGATGGAAAGCAATTTGAAGCAAATCAAGTTATGCTCAGATTCAATTCCAAATTTTGCATTTCCTTTCATTCTCCATTCTTTTCCTAGTTCAGCCTCCTGAAGTTTATCTTGAAATGCAAAAACACGAAGTGTATCAACCTCTAAGAAGCTGCAGGTGACAGAGAGGTCAGCCATATAAACAATTCATGTTATACTGGAATTTTCAGAGAACTACCATCACAGGGTTTTTTTTAATCTAACAAAAAATACAATATTTACCAATTCTTAAATTAAGACTGGGTGACTTTCTGAAATACAAAATCTCATCAAATCTAGTTTACGTGGTTCAGTCCATGAGTCATCAGTTTAAATAATGTAACTTCTGTTGTATAGGAGCTTGGACTAAATGATATAATTTCCTGAGAAAGGCTGTTATTAAAAATAAATCTTTGAATTTCAGCTCACATTCAGAGGTTTACTACGGAGGTCAACAGAGATTTGTGAGGTCCATTTGATCAATTAATTAAATCCTGAGTCTGAGACAAAGTTAGCAGATAGAATGTGAGTTTAGAAACACAGCCAGTTATGAAAATTCATGCTCAGCAATGATACAACTACTATGCAAGCAAAATAAAAAAAAAAAGCTATGCTTTTGCAATTGTCCTGGATTCTAGCCCCAAATTGTTCTTTGTTTCAAAGAAGTTGTATGGTTACATAAAGTGCTACCGAGCTGAGAAGCACCAGAATTAGGATCTGTTGAACTCTGAGCTATTGATACCATACAGTTAAGTAGCCAAACACATCTATGCAGTTAGAAATGCCATTCATGAAGACAAAAATGGTCTTGTTCTGACAATTTTTTTATACTTCTGTTTACTTTCTAAAACCTTCCATGGCACTGAAGAATTGTTACTGTCATGGAAATGAGTCTCAGGTCATCTACTTGTATGATACTAATAACAAATAAGATTCTCCACCCTAAGTAATGTGCAGTTAAGGGAACTGGCATATTTGAAATAGCATAGCTTATTTCAAAATTAAAATCAAATTCAAAGGAAAAGAGAAACCAAATTAATCAAAAAGACATTTTCAGGAGTGTCAGCCAGTTCATTAATTTTATTAACTTTTTTTCAACAACAGGAAGCTCCTTAATGATGTCTAAATCACCAAAAGTTATAACCAAGACAGGCTAGACCCTTCACCAGAAAAGGTTCTATCCAGATGCATTTTTATTGGGAATGGGGTATAATCACTGCAGCAACAATAATATGCTGCCTTTTTCACTATATAGAAATAAATTACAAAATAACAGCTTGGTTTTCAATATTAAAGGTAAAAGCACAGGAAAGCTACTCTAAAGGACACCTGTCACTTTAGAAAACCTGCAATAAAAATGTAATTTTTCTGTATGACAGCAACATCCAAGAAAACTAACAGGAGAGTGTTTTCAATCAAAGCATTCATTTCTGTCCACAGCTGTTCTGCATTTAGTTTTTTAGTTCACATTACTCCTATCTGTTTGTCCAGGGCTAATTCAGACTGAGAAGACGATATATGTCACTCACTAAACAACAGTATAATTAAAAGTCCTACTGCTACAGCTGGTTTTAAACATTTGAGAGCTTGGGAATTGCAGGGAACTCATATTAAAAATAAAAAGGATGTAATCACAGCCTCCTGTACAGTTTAATGGGCAAGAGTAATTTCATGATTGCAGTTGGTTTGAATGAAGCACATTGCTCTAATTATGTATATCATGTGTATACACGCAAAGACTAGAATCTATCTATATAATCAGGGTGATTTAAAATATTCCTGACTTACATGATTATAATTAATCTGGGCAAACTATTTACAAACCATGAGATCATTTCATACCGTGGCATAAGATAGAGCTATCTTAAAGATGGACCCCAGCCATACATAATCCATTTTTTGTGTAGTGTCTGGCCTCCTGGATGAATGTAGTGAAGTACGCTCATGTCTGTAGTGGTTTCTTCTTAAAACCCTGAACAAATAAAACACATGTTTCATTGCTGAACATGCCACTGCTGAGGATTCCTACACATGTTACTCTTTTCTGCACCATACTATTCTTTCTGGAAAAGTCATTCCAGACTGATGTCAGTTTGGGTATATGAAGGCTGCAGACTTGTTCTAACTGTAGTACTAAAACAAACTGTGCTTGTGCTAATGCTTTCCACATTGCATTTCAGTCCACAGTAATTTTTGCTTACTTTTGAGCAAAATCAGTTCTGTCAGGTTTTGTGTTGTTAGAACTGTACTTTTCCCATAGAATTCTTACACCAAAATGTTTCAGATAAAGTTGAAACTAGAAGCATCAAATGCTAGCTATTTTGTAGATCACCACAATGATTCAGGAAACTAGTTTTGTATTTCTAAACTAAAGCTATTTTATATTAGCATGTTTGGACTACTAGATCTTAGAGGGATGCTTTTTATAGAACGACTTTTGCAGATTAGGACAAATTGGGGGGCTTGTTTGTTTGTTGGGGTTTTTTTCAAATAAGCCTCAATTAAGAATGTTGCCATTATGCAAATACACTTTAAGAATGTATTTGTTAAGAAAACTTCAAGTTTTCTGTCTCCTTCTGTCGCTCTTCATCTCTCTTTTAATTAAAAGAATTCTGGGAATTGAAAAAAAAAATTATTCTACAAAGTTCTGATTGCCTCCTGCAAAAGCAAAACCAATGGAAAGTAATCACAGTCAGCGCCTGTATAAACAGCCTGACCTGCCAAATCAAGAGAAATACTAAGAAATATTGAGAAATCAAAACCATAAAAGAGCTAGTGGAAAACCTGGTTTATATTTAGTGGAAACACTTTTATTTTAGCACTTTGAGTTAAACTTTGGAATTGAGAGAGTAAATGAAAGTATTTATTTTATGACAGTGTACAGGGTATACAATTGAAATTATTTCTGCTGTCCAGAAGAGGGGACATAGAAGCCAGGAGTATTCATTATGCAGCAATTCGAATCATGGAAGTTACCTGAATAATACACTAACAACATGAATAGTACATACTTCAGAATTTTGGGGTACTTTCAATAACAGTACAAAGCGCATTGATTTAGGCCTGCCTTGACAATATACTTGGTCAGAACTTCTAAATATTTCTCTGATCACGAGGTTTCCAATCTGATTCCTTATTCAGTGTTGCTGCTAATTGTGCAACTTAATTTTCATCAGTGGGAACTGCTTTGTTCAACCTCTACTAAAAATCACTGAAATGTGTTTCATTATTCATGTTGGAACTATATGTTTGATGCACAGAATATGTTTTGTATTCATTTTGCTTTCTATAAGTTCAGAAATCGAGTCCTAGATTTTGCCCTATTCTTAAGGTCTTATTTCAGTTATCACTAACGTTTCATATTTGGGGTTGGACCCGATGATCTCTCAAGGTCCCTTCCAACCCCTACGATTCTGTGATTCTGTGATATTTCAGTGAAGAAAATATTTCTTTGCACAAGCAGAAAACTCATTATATTAATTTTTAGCATTTTTCATCTGCTTTGTCTACATCAGTTCATGTAGCTACCTAGCCAAATGCTTTAAAAAAGTATTGTGTTTAATTTACAAAGAACTCTATTCAACAAAACAGCAGAATACCCTTTTGGCTTGCCCAATTGAACACATAACAGCGACATCTGGAAAAATGGTCTAATTTCATATTTTAAAACAGCGCAGAAAAGTAAGAAGATCCTCTCCTGTTTTCCTTCACTGACTGAGAAATATATCTTGTAGGAAACTGTAACCCAAAAGAATATCATTCCACACACTGATGATGTTATTTTAATTAGTTTTCTGATTACTATTTAAGAACTCTGTTCTTTTTTTCATTTACACCTGACATATCTCTGTTGTTATTCCACCTTTTCCAGTGAATTATCTCCTCCAAAACAAAGGAGAGACTCTCAGGTCAATTTTCAGTTTTCATTTTGTATTTATTTACAGCTACATAAAATAGATCTGCAATGGGTTTCTTTCCTCTAAAGTTGTCTTGGGCTAATTCTTTTCCTATCACGGGGCCACTCTGTCTCTATTTTACTTGGTTATATTTAAATTTTGTCCTGTAACCTTTGCCATTATTTTTCCTTAATAGAAAAAAGATGATGCACTATTAATGTGGCTAATTTTTCCACTTAAACAATTCTAACATGGTGTGCCTCTACACTTAATATATTTGAGATTGCCTAAGTTTTTCCCCCCATCAAAACCAAAGAGAAACATATTGGTGAAATGAGCAACTTAAAGACGACAAGCTTACTGTCAGTATTCTGCTCAGCATGTAAAGTTGGCAGCTGTTTAACACTTATTCCACTTTCATAATGATGGACATTGGAAAATGCAGTATTTTTCTCTCTCAGCCTTTCCTAATTTGCTCCATATGCAACCAGAACTTACCTCATGCACCCAGATTTCTAGCACCCCCTACCCATGTAGGGGCAGGGTCTCCAAAGCAAATAAGTAGACAGACAGATAGATGGGTGGATAGATAGATAGATAGATAGATAGATTACCTTGGTGGTTTGTGGTTTTACACACTCTCTGTCACAAATACTCAGAACCACTACAAAATCACCAACTCCCCAGAGACCCAAGTTTTAATTTAGATCACAGTTACAGGCCAGACTAGAGAGTATCTTTGTAATAACAACATTTGCTTATAGTCATCAACAGATGGTAAAATAGCACAGGGAGACATGTTTGAAGAAAAGTGAGCAGATTTTCTTGGAAATAACAGCCAGACCAGGTATAGATTGTCAATATAAAGCAAATCAGACATGCATAAGATATTTAATTATTCCCTAAGTATAGCTTTGGTTTTCAAATTACATTACAGATTAGAAATTTCTTCCCTATGTGTCTAACCCAACATTGAAAGTCAGGTTTACAGTATTCCTCTGTTTATTTGGTCAATGCCTGTTTACTATGCAAGACAGAAATCAGAAATGCAGCACTAGTATGAGAATTGATATAACTTTTTCTATTTAGAGATCTTTCCAAAGAGCTGACTTCACTGGCCATAGTTACAGGTGGCCATGTGCAGAAATACCAGAGGAGGACACAAATACCAAAGCAGCACGTGATTCCCATAACTATTTACTATTTTTTTATAACCATGATTATTCCTTGGAATAGTTGCAAGATTAATATAGTTTTCGGTTTGTTTCATTTCTCTTTCCCTAAAAAAGTCAGATTAAACTTTTCCCTTTTTTAAGAAGGCTGGTTCATATTTGGTTACTCTCTTCAGTTATACTAATATTCTCCAGTTCCTACAAATTCAAGTCTATAATCTGCCACGTCAAATTGGGGTCTCAATGGACTTTCATGTATTACACAATCTGCCTTGAGGTAAAGAATTAAAAGTTACTCTTCTGCCACACATATATACTTGTTAAGATAGTTGACCAAAAATTTGTTCTTTCATAACGTAGAATTTCTTGACTTCTGTCAGGGTTATGTAGCTTTCCCCCACCTCCAGAAAGATAGCTGTAGCCTTTAATTGTCCCCAAAGAAAGCTAATAATCCTGAAAGGACAATTACCTATGCAACTCAGAGAAAGAAGTCTGTAAGAACTGATGTCATGTGATCCAGTATTCAGATAAAGGCCAATTTGCTCCTTAAATTATATTGGATAACCTGAAAGATAAATACAGGCTGAAAAAAATCACATTTAATCTTTGATTAAATAGGGATAATACAGAAACTTCAACCATCAACCAGGTGCTGGAAAATTGTCTGACATTCTCTGGCAATATACTATTACCATTTTTCTACTTCATAGCATTCTATCCATTCACAGTATCTCTTCAGACACAGAAGACAGCCTGCAAAAGATTTACCTAAAAGAGAAGATCTTGCTAAAGAAATTATTTCTATGTATTTTACTTGCTGAAATATAATGCCTAAACCCATTTCATCCTGTGATGAACTGTAACAGTAATCTTTTTCACGACTCATCAGGCAACCCTAACCATGCTACCAAAAACAATCTGGTTCTTTTGAGGCAATGCTCCTTAGGACAATTTGCTACAGATGTGGAAGGAAACCTCAGCCCAACATGAAAAAGATGACTTAGTAATTATTTTAATCATTCATGTGAAATTATAAGGCGCATTTCTGTTTGTAAACCATGCAAAACTTTATTTACAAGATAGGCAAATGTTTAAGTACACATTCTGTTTCTCATAGAATTGTCAAGTGGTCAAAAATACATTAAAAAAAAGATGCAGCAAGTGAAGACTGCTCTGGTCACTGTTGCAAGTTAATGCGTGTGTTTACCTGTCAGACTTCAGTGGAGAGGACAGACTGCTGCTTGCTATAAACTAAGACTTCAGTTGCAGTTTAGCTGCAGAAGCAAGGAGTTTTGGGGTAAGTTAAGTAAGCTTACTTTCATTACCATGAAACTCTCTCTCTGGAGAGAGTCCAGAGAAGAGCTACAAAGATGATTAAAGGCCTGGAGCATCTCCCCTATGAGGAAAGGCTGAGTGAGCTGAGACTGTTAAGCCTGGAGAAAAGAAGGCTAAGGGGGGACTTTATTAATGTCTATAAATATCTTAAGTATGGGATGCAGGGGGAAATGGCTGGCCCCTTTTCAGTGGTCTGTGGTGACAGGACAAGGGGCAATGGCTGCAAGTTAGAGCAGAGGAAGTTCCGCACCAACATGCGGAAGAACTTTTACACAGTGAAGGTGACAGAGCCCTGGGACAGGCTGCCCAGGGAGATGGTGGAGTCTTCATCCCTGGAGATATCCAAGACCCATCTGGACACCTATCTGTGCAATATGAGCTAGGAAGCCTGCTTTGGCAGGGGGGTTGGACCTGATGATCTCTTGAGGTCCCTTCCAACCCCTATGATTCTATGATTCTATTCTATGATACCATGTTCTAGACACACGACATACATACACACACACACCCCCACACCCAAATGAACTGTAAAAAAAAAGACACAGAGCAAAAATCTGATCTGATGGAATTCTTGAACATCTGGATGTCAAAAATCCAACGCTGCATAAACAAACAGGCAAATTTCTGTCTTCTCCTAAGGTTGTGAGCAAGACTATTTCATCACACACACTGCTTCTGGGCAGAACAATAGTACTTGCTTAATTTCGTTTATCTTTGTTTCCCCATCACTAGTATCCACATCTCCTGCCATCAGTATGTTGGTTAGCAGTCACTGCCTGAAGCTCTTCATCATTAAAATAAATATTAAAATAAGATTTTTGGTATCTAGATTATCATAACATTCAACACTTCTTTACTGTAATACAAATGGTTCTTTGGTTATAACTTCTACCTGGGGCTATCCCAAGAAAACACTGCTTGTCTTCAGAAGTGGAACTACCCTTGCACCTAGCAGGTGCCAGTCTCAAAACAAGCAAAATTAGGCAGCTTACCATAATACACAATTATGCAGTGCAACACTGTGCCCCAGGTGCAGTTGACATGGCTTCAACAGAAAAATACAGAAGTCTATAGAACAGGAATCCGGAGAGGCAAAAAACACCTCAATATCACATCATTATCTCTGGTTCAGAAAGTCTCCAATCTGCAAATTGTTGACTGGGAAAATTTTCTCAGGAAATATCACTGCCTGCTTCCCATCCCTCACATGCTTCTGTAGACACAGACTTTTATGGCACTGTCAGAGACAGGATGTAGTTTTATCAACACAGCCCCTCCGACAGTAAACAGTCAAGAGTACATGTAGGTCAATGCTGCTGGTGTTCAACATTTCCTTCAGTGAAAGCTCTAACGGATTGTTGACAGAAAACAACCTTTTGAGGTTTATTGTGGACAGTTGCTGCTAAAAGAAGCTATAAATTAGCCAATAAGCCTTCCAAGACAGGAGACAGCTTTTCCTTATATTTTTGTATGGTGCCCACAAAGAGGTCCTATGATGAAGACAACAGGTTTACTGGGAGAGCAATTCCTGAACATTTCCAGTCACAGCCTCACTTAAAAGGGCATCATGACCTCTCTAACAGTTCTGGGGTTGTGTTAAAATTCCTAGTTCCTGTGCACTTTATATTTCTTTGATTATAAACCCCAAGCCGAAATTACAAGCCCATGTTTGGGAATTAGTGTCCATGACTGCTACCATAATACAACAACAGCAAAAATCCAGAAAGAGCAGTATGTTAGCAAACAGAAATAAACTTCATAGAGACTGAACCACAATTCTCTCCAGTAAAATGTCTGAAACTGTCACTGCAAAGAAACTGAAACAATAGACTAAACAAAGAGAAGAGTTAACCATGGTTTTTTATTCTTTAAAAGAACAAGCAGCATAGCCATAGAATCTTGCCAGCTTCTGTTGTCATGTAAATAATACCAAAGTGCTTGGAAGAAGAAGCTTGAATATGAGCTAGTCAAGCTACAACAGAAGCACTCTTATCTCTGGTACAAGAATATGAACAACTGGGTATGATAAAATTAGTTTATAAGGGCAAAAATAGCAACTTGCCATAACACTTAAGTTTTTTCTCCCTTTAAAAATCTCTAGTAAACAAAATATAAAGATGGTAAAAGTTATCCTTTCCCTATTTTCTGTTGTACATCTGTTATCTTCCTGCAGCCAATTTTCTTTGAAAAGTTGATGTTTTGTTGAAGCAAATCCAGTAGCCGTACAGCTGTGCTGCTGTGCAGAACAGCAACCCATTACTCACCATCCTGAGAACCATACAAAACTTGGGAAGAATAATTGTCTCTAAATTTTAATATCTCCAGATTTTCTTCCCTCTTGCAGTATTCCCAAGATCGAGGGGTAAAATACAGCATTAATTTTATAGTACATCAGCTACTCCTTCTATGAATGCAAAGTAGCTTCTTCCACCTTTTATCAACGAGAATTTACTTTTCATCTAGCTTGCATTTTCTGCTGGGTAACAGCCTACATATGGACAATCACCACACTATAGCTGACATATTGCAAGTTGACATGCTAGCTTACCTCATTCATATACACTCACCTTCAAAAAAAGAAAAGGTAAGGTCACCAATATTCAACACCAAAATGGTGCTTTCTTTAAAGAGGATTTCTTTTTAAACTTATTTACAACTCAGTAAAATCACGCAAAAATCTCTTTGAAAGGTAATTTTACCACTAATCATTGTCCATATGTCAAGTAAATTTATTTTATCTTCATATGAAAGACTGTTTATATCTATCCTCAATATAAAATTTTAAATTTAACCAGCTCCTTTTAGTTAAATCTAAAATATAATTTAATTTAGATAAGCATCTTTGAGATTTTGGACCCCAAAATTTGTATTTCTGCTCAGTATTTTTTTCTCTTTCCCAGCCAGCTTTTCTATGCATATTTTCCAGCTGTAGTAGTGCAAGCACTGTTCACTGGTGTAAAATTATGGGTAAATCTCCAAAGTGAATATTGAAAAAGCTTTATTGCTTATGCTGAATGTATCTCCGCTCTTGTAGAAGCTGTTCATAAGCATTTAGAAATGCAAATATGGATACTTCATTGGTACTGTTGATGAACGGTAGGAATGCAGTATTAACAAAACGATTCGTAGTATCTGCTGGGGTGAAAGTAATTATTTTTGGTTGTAATGATTGCTGCTTTCTTACTTCCAAAAAATCTCCAAGCATTGCAAACTTGACAGGAAGTTTCTATGTAATGCCGTGTAAGACTTCCCTGGGTTATCCCATGCTCCTGTATAACAAAGAGGCTCACAGATGGCTATT
>VZTU01013361.1:0-12134 GCA_013400835.1 Zapornia atra
CCCTCTGTAGTTACTGTCAGCGTTTGGCTTGTTGCGTGCTGTGAGTTGTCCCAGGAGATGAAGCACAACTTTTCAGCCACTATAAAAACTAAATAATCCTGGCTTGATTTGGGTGTCTTTACCAAGCTGTATACTTGGGCAAATGCTGTGCATGGAGTTCATCTGTCTTGGATATCTAAAACTTAGACACTAAGGGGTGAGCCAACTACCTGAAACTCCCTTTCTAGTCAATGCAGGGAGATACCTGCTTCCAGAGAGATACTGACCTTAACCTCAAAGTGGGATGTGGGAAGGGTCAGATGATTCTTCCTCTGGAAATGCCTGATGTCAAAAGCACTCAACTATGGGAGGTAGATTCCACCCATGGACTTTCCACAGCATGGCAAAATCAACTGGATGACATTCTGTCAAACTAATGTCTCTGAGGTTCTGGTCTCACTGCTTTCATCTACTTGCTTATCTAAATCCCACTTTGTATCCTGGCACCTACAGTGAATAACAAATGACATGTGCAGTCCAGCCAGCAAATGGTTTCGGTGTTTTAATCACGGTTGCAACCGTTATGGTGCTTTTTGGTGTCATCCCATGAAGTAAAAGCCAGACCAATATTTCTGTTTCTAGGAAACAGTTTTAGTCTCTCTTGATTGTGGTACCCTTTTTTTTCCTTCTATGACCGGCACAAGGTATATAATAAACATACCAGGTGATTCCAAATTTTCTAACATATTATAAAATTCTTAGTAATATTTTCAGCATTTGTAGACTGATTCTTCTCCTTTATTTCAGCTCATCTGACAGAAATGAATATCTATAAAGTGCTCAATTGACCCTTCTATTATCAATACATCTCTAATTTTATGTTCAATAGATTCCTCACAAGTTAAGTCAACCCCTGTCTCTTCCTTTCTGAGGCTTACCAATATTCAGCGCCTCAGTTCTCAGAGGCTATTATTCCACTCTCATTTTCCAAATACTTCCCTCACCGTTGCTTTTTTCCAGGCATTTACTTATTCATTGTCTTTTCTGCTGCCTTACTTTTTTTGCACCGTGCCTCAGAAATAACAATTGTGCTATGCATTCGCAGCTTGTACACTTTTCCTGATGTCACCGCACCCTTTGCATTTTATACTAACCGCACATCATCTATTATTCTGTCATATTCATCGATCTTCACAAGAAAATCAACCCGTTGCTCTAATTTGGCTGCCTGATCCTCTAGTACCACAGCTAACTGACAGCATTCACACACAAAAAGTATTTTTGTATGTCCTCAGCTTGATAGCCAGGAACATTTCACAGTCAATATGTTTCATTATATATATCCTGAACTCCACAGATACTTCCGAATGAAATAAGTCACAATTAATCTTGTCTTAACCTCTGAAGGGATAAAATAAAGGCAACCAAATGATAAGGATTAAGCTACTTTCCAGGCAGGTTTCAACCCTTTTATGTAAATGTTAACATCTTCAATTTAGATGAAAACATAAAAGAGCATTCCTTATTCTTTTAACTTTGAAATGACTGAGCGTAAACTCTTTGTAATTCTCTTGTTCTCAAAGAGCAGTGAAAAACTTGGTTCCCTGCATTCAAAATCTGCAGAGTATCTTGTTAAAAAAAAAACAGTGATACTTGTTTGCTGCATCAAGGGAGCCCAGGCACCAAAACCTGTGGAAACATGCTGAGACATTGCTAAACCCAAGGTAAAACCCCCGCCTTAATGTTACCGTGACTACTGCTTCTAGTTGCAGGACGGCATCATTCTGCTGTCCCCATACTCTGCTTTGTTATGCTGTTTTGTCAGACCCTGCAATATTTACTCAAGTCTTTCCGTTTTCATCATGCAGATTTGGAGCAGGATAAGAGGTTCCCCCCTCCCTTCTGCATAAACTGGGGATAATAGATTAATTTTAAGGAGTAGAGCTACGTAGAACAAAGAATTGGAGGCTAGAGTCATTGCACATTACACTTTCTGATGCTTGAGTGCCCTCCCTGATGATTCCTCATCTTAAAATAACAGTATGTATTTTATAGTTTCATAGATTTATCGGCATAAGTTTTCAAATCCTTAAAAAAAATCTTTCCAAAACGTACTTTCCCATTTTTGAAACTGCAAAGAGACCACAAGTATACCTTAGGAAATACATAATAAATAACAGTAACAAAATCTGGTCAATGGTTTTACCTTGTTTTTCATTAGGTACATCTACCTCTGCGAGCTAAAATAAATAAAATTAATGTTTTCAAATAACTTTTCTATTTATAAAAATTAAGCATATATATGATACAAGTAATTTAAAATCCTTACAAGACATGTAAATTAGTTCATTGACAATTTTTTAGTTCTCAAATATTAGATTGATTTCTGAAAAATTTAAGGGAAAATGAATTAGAAACAAAGAAACTAATTCCCTCTGGGTTTGAAATTTTTACAAAATTAATTTACATTGCCTGTGTAAAAGTGACCTTCAGACATCTGTGAACTAAACCTAATGGTAAAAAAAGTGTACACTAATAAATCATATTTTTTAATAGATAAGCCATCAGAGTCTATGTCACTGTCAGATACAGGGCTCTTAGAAAGGTAGGTATAACTCTTCTGTACAGATCTAAACCATCTTCCTTGGCGCCCTTTTCTACCTGCCTTCATTTCCAAAGGTCTTTTAAACTTGTTGATGGATTAAAGAGTGATAAGATCTTATAATCACGAAGAAAACACGTCTCCCTTGTGTTGCTCTGCAAACACTGTCAAACTTTCTCTCTGTGGAAATCTAATTTCCATACCTGTTACTTTAATGCTGAACCTTTCATGTATTATTATTATTTTTAATTAAAAAGAGAGATATGGTTCCTGTATGACGCATCATAAAAATATGCTGCATTTTTTCCAGAATTGTGAATCTTTGAAGATAAATTTTGTAGATTTGAGGAAATGACTGTGACAAAGTTGAAAAATAGAAAATGTTTGGACATTGTCTAAATAAAATTAATTATTGTTATTATGATAATATCTGGAGATGAACCTTAGTGAATAGAGCTTCTGTGAATAAACTCCATTAGTCACAAAGTACTAGTTTCAGGTAGTGTGTGATACCTCAGGTATGATAAGGTGCCTGGTGACCTTGCCTAGACCAGAAGTGGAAAATAAATTGCAGATAGTGCAAAAAGCATACACAATATTAGCTTTAGCAGCCTTCTGTACCTACATTCTATAATATATATGCTGCAGTTATTGTATCATTTATTATATTTATTTTTTTCTTCCTGAAAGATTTGCTCTACTGTAATAATTACGGCCTCTCAGTTAAGTTTGCTTCAAAGTAAGGAAGATTCAAGTTAAGTGTTAACAATAACTTCTAAATTCTAATTGTGGTGAAAAAAAAATGCCTGTGGAAGGTCCATTGCTGTATGTTTAAAGATAGATTAAATAAATATCTGCCCGATATAGACTTAATTGATCCAGCCCTGGGTAACAGAGATGAACTGGATGACCTCCCAACATCCCATTCAACCTTAATTTTCTGTGCTTCTATGCTAAGAAGCATTTTAGAAAGGGCCAGAAAGTTAATCTTCAAAACTTGCAAAATACCTGAAAATACTGTAATGCAAATTCACACTTGATTCTTTTTAGAGATAGTGGATCTGCTTGAAGTGGTTTCTTTGAGACTGTTTGGTCCTACACACCTTCTTTGTTTTATGTAGTATGTAAACATAACCAATGCTTAAATAAATACAGTTTTCTGTTAAGGTTTTTACTTGAACTTTATTTGTGAGTTTATTTTATGCAATGTACATTGGTGAAAATATTCTTCCTGACCTATATGGCAGTCAGCCTACACTCTGAAGCATGACATTTGATTACCTTGTCTTAGCATGCAGAACTGCAAATGTTATTAATGGTCATAAAATTATCCAACCCTTTTAAAAATCAGACACAGTATTTGACTTGATGACCTTCTGCAGTCATGAAATTCACGTTCTGATTGAAATGATATCAGTCTGAAGGATCTGATAGAGCTCTGGTGCAAGTGTCACAGCTCTGCCACTGAGGTGGAAAAGAATCTTGATGAGCTGTTATGTAGGCACTGTAAGTATCTTTGAATTTCACTGTTTTCTGATTTATTCAATAATATAGACCATAAAATTTAGCTTTGGGATACCTTGCATTTTCACTGGTAGTAAACAGGTACTGGGTAATAGTTTGGTAACTTCCTTGCCCTTTAGCAGCATATTGCATCCACTGGAGCAGATGCCACGTGAAAACCAGTGCGGTGAGCAGTATAGATGCAGCAAGGGGAAGCATATTTGTGTACCTCTTGTAATCATGGTCATCTGGGACATGAAGAGTTTCTTTACTTTTTTTTTCCCCTGTGTGTGAAGTGCAGAAGCACAAAACTTTTTGTATTAAATGTTCCAGAACAGAAGTTGCCAGAGTGGGTAGTATTACTTAAGTAGGAAAAAAGATTCCTTTTAATTTGGAAACTTGATGGTAACATGTCAACATTATGAATTATTTAATTGCCAATTATCTGAAACATCTGCTTATGCCTCAGATTTAAACCATTTTTCATATGGCCATGCCCAAATCTTGCCCACATGCTAGCAAAACTAAAGGCCATAAAATTATTTGCTTGTAGCATCAGAGTTGTCAGCAATGTATCAGCTTAAGCATTTGTAATGGGAAATGTTTTCCAGTGTAGTCATTATGCAGAAGGGTGGTCGGGGTGTTTAGTCTGAAGTACCCACACAATGGTCTCACTTCATAAGGGTTCAAGCTTCTGTCGAGTGGGAGACAGTCTTGTTTTCTGTAATGCAGCCGTGTTCAGAAAAGGCTTGGCTTTATGAATCCAGTGAGCGTGGGATGCTGGATGACACCTGACAGTGTTTTCTGCTGGCTGTCTCTAGGTTAGTCCCGTACTTAGTACTGGGCAGTAGTTATTCTGCAGAGAGAACATGGAATCAGGGAGGAGTATTAAACCTCTGCTGCCTCTGCAGGAGCACAGGAGCATACATTAAATACACAAACCTGCTCTGTTCTGTAGCACATTATCATTTCCATGGTCCAGCCCCAGCTATCCAGGGGATCCATGTCCAGGGATGCTGGTCTGGGTCTGCAATGCCAGATCCCAAAAACCAACTGTCTCCAGGTACTGAGACCAAGATGTATCTGCCCTTAGTGTGGACTGGAAAGGAGACTTGATGTTGCGTGTGTGAAAAGTTTGGTTTCAAGCAAAATCTGAGCCCATGGACCCACAACTATTATGCAGATGTGTATGAACACAAAATCTATGCCCAAGACACTAAAGTGCCTGTGTGAACTCCTCTGGGCATAGGGAATTTTTTTAAACTTTAGATGACTTCAGTTAGGTGTTTGAGGTGAGTAGTGGGTATAAGGCCTCAGATGAATAACAGCACTAGTGCTACAGTATTTTTTCTCCTCATTTCCATCTTTTACCTTACCTGAAATAGTTGGAACTTGTTTCCTTCAAAGTAAAGTGCTTTCTGCTGAGCTTGAATCGAGCGTAAGGCAGAGTTCACAAAAGGCATGGGCGGCTTGTACTTTCCCTTCCTTGCATCCTCTTTCCTTCTTCTTACAAAGGCTGAGAAACTCCAGTCTAGCTACCGCTTTATCACTCTAGATAACTTCAGCTCACAGGAAGGAGTGGATACCTCAGGTCAGTTTGACATTTTAATCTCAGTGGTTTGCTTTTTATATTGAATCACTATGGAAGATCAAATATAAATTTCAAGAGTGCTGTTCTTACCAGGCTGCTGCTCATGGTAGTGTGTAATGGTAAACACTTCTAGATTGGGCATTTGAGAAATGAATAAATGATACGGAGGACTGAAGCTGAAGAAGAAGGATTATGTTTTTAACAAATACAGCTGTTAGTTTCCTGCCTCAGAGGAAAAAAAAAAACAACAACACAACAACAAGTAGGTATGGCAGCTCTGGGTACACAGATCCCTCCCTACAGACAAAGCTGCTGGTGACTCTTTGATTACATGTTATGTATGAAGCAGCCCCAATATACTCAATCTTTTGATACCCATATCGGCTAAAAATTCCTAATTTGGCAAGGATTAAGCATTGTGGGCTCTTTCACTGTGAAGTGAATCTCTCAGACACCAATTAACATTTCATTGCTAAGACTAGTCGATTTGTTATTTGTAGCTGTGGCCAAATTTCTGCATTTGAACTTTAAAGGCTTTGTTTGTATGGTCTGTAGCACAGCAGAAAATGACAAAAACAGCTAAATCCTCCGTAAATAACATAAGTGAGAAAGGGCCAGCCTGCTGCTGAACTAATATGATCCCCTTTCTCTGTTATTACAAGCTTTACTCATTTGCTGTTGTTTATAAATATCTGCAAAAACACAGTCCTGCTGAAAGCCACTTAGATACAATTCAAAAGCCTGGAGACTCTAATGGGCTTGATTTGCTTGTCAACAAATAGGTGTTGAATGCTATTTGAGATGGCTAAGCCTCAAAAGGCGTTTAGGGGCTGCTCCAGGAAGGCACAGATCTCCCTCATGTCCTGTGTTATGTCAGCCAAACCCTGTCTCTGGTATCCTAAGACATCCCTAATGGCACCCAATGGAAAGTGTGTGCAACAGAATGGAACTTCTACTGTTGGTATTCCTTTTGAGATTGTGAGTCCCTAAATTTACATGTCCAGCTGTGGGATGAAGGTGCAGAATTGAATTTTGCTGCCTAATGCATATACTTAGGGTCACTGCATACATGTTAGTGTACCTGATAGGTCAGTTTGGGTCAGTAAGATGTGGCGCAGGACTGTAGTGGGTTAACCCTGGCTAGAGGCCATATGCTACCCAAAACCACTCTCATGGGTTGAGATAAGGACAGGGAGAGATTGTTTGTTAATCACCATCACAGGCAAAACAGATTCAACTTAGGAAAAAAAAGCAAAAGAGAGTAGACATAATGAGAAATAAAACCAAATCTTAAAACATCTCTCCATACCACTCCCTTCTTCCCAGGCTCAACTTCACTCCGAAATTCTCTCCCTCCTCCCCACCAACAGCACAAAGAGAGAAAGGGAATATAGGTTTCAGTCAGTTTATCACAGATCTCTGCCACTCCTTCTTTCTTGGGGGAGGACTCATCACACGCCTACCCTGCTCCAGTCTGGGTCCGTCTCACAGGAGACAGTCCTCCATGAACTTCTCCAATATGAGTCCCTCACAACTGCTGCAGCTCCTCACCAACCGGTCCCTTCCATGGAGTGCAGAACTTCAGGAACAGACTACTCCAGCATGGGCCCCTCTTTCCATAGGGACACGGGTCCTGCCAGGAGCCTGCTCCAGTATGGGCTTCCCATGGGGTCACAGCATCCTTCATATGTCTCCACCTGTTCCATTGTGGGGTCCTCCATGGAGTGCTCATGGAATCTCTGCTGCACCAATAAGCTCCATGGGCCGCAGGGGGACAACCTACCTCACCATGATCTTCTCCATGGGCTGCAAGGGAATCTGCTCCGGTGCCTGGAGCACCTTCTCCCCTGCTTTCTTCACTGACCTGGGTGTCTGCAAGGTTTCTTATATAGTCTTTTCCTTCTTCTTAAATATGTTATCCCAGAGGCGCTACCACCGTCACTGATTGGCTGAGCTTTGACCAGCAGTGGGTCCATCTGGAATTGACTCTGTTGAACCTAGGGTAAGCTTCTAACAGCTTCTCACAGAAACCACCCTGTAACCCCCACAGTACCAAAAGCTTGTCACATGAACCCAAAATAAGACTTAAAGGAGATTGACATGCTTCTGGCATGACAGATGAAGTGGGAATGATGCAGGGAAGCCCTAGAATGACAGTAGGCTCCTCAGTTTAGGTAGCTGTATAAAGTCCAAGCTATCTAACAGCTAGTTCATTCAAGAAACAGTGGAACAGCTAAACTACTAAATATTTTATGGATTAAAACTTTGGTAGTGGGGAAAAAAAAATCTATAGTTCTATTTCTGATCTGTCTGTGAATTTGCTCATCTCCAGTTTTTAATTGTTTATTTTATCTGTGCTCATATCCTTTCCCACTGAAATATAAACGAGATTATGCTTTTTATTTGAAACATGTATTCTCTTTAAGCATGAAGTCTCTTCAGGCATATTGCTATATTTGTGCCACATCAAGAGTGGATATGACGCAGGAGAAAATTTGTTACAACTGCTTATTTGTTTGAGGATTAGTATAGCATGTCAAGGCACACCAAAATATCCTATTCACATTTGTATCAGTGAAAAGCATTTGTGATCCTTGGAAATGGGAAAAATAACATGGAGATGTCCATGCTGGATGGCAAAAGGTGCTGTTGGAGAGGTTCTCATGCAAGAAAGGAATAATCAGCTTTTTGATGCACAATTTCAAAATGCCTGAGTAGCTGTATTCCAGGAGGGTTCTTCTTTGTTCCCAGTGTGATCCTCTTAGTTGGCAATAAACCAATATTCACAAAAGCATTATACGAAATATGGCCAGCGTTCGTTTCACACACCTGATGGTGTGCATCTTTGTGGAAAAGTTTTTTGTTGTTATTTGTATAACTGCTGAACACGTATGGATAACCTGGCAGCTGTATATCAGCCATGCAGTGTCCTCTTCATAGTTCATCAGTCAGCCAAGAAAGCTTTGCCATCAACATGAAAAATGGAATTTTTTGCAGTGAAAAGTACTTGTACTCCCCGTGACCCAATATATTATTTGTCTGCTTGCCCCTAGTTATGGATAGTTTTTTATTATGTCAATACTCTATCAACAAAAGGTATAAAAATATTAAAATTTAATACACAAAAAAAATCCCAAAACAACCTGAAAAATCCACATTAAAATATACTCTTAATCTTTCAAAAACTAGCCATCAGTTTAAGGAGAAACTTTTTCACTGTGAGGGTGATTGAGCACTGGAACAGACTGCCCAGAGACATTGTGGAGTCTGGAGACATTCAAAACCTGACTGGATGTGTTCCTATGTGATTTAGTCTAGGTGATCCTGCTCTGGCAGGGGGGTTGGACTAGGTGATCTTTCGAGGTCCCTTCCAACTCCCATCATTCTGTGATTAGTACTTCTAGGGGAAATAAAATACTTAAATCTCGTCTAGACAATACCTTGACAAGAATTCATTCACAGGCAGTGTTGCTCGTTTGAATTCCTGTAACATATCACAGGTGTGATAGTTTGAACCTAGGAAATATTTAGTCTGTGCTACAGAGTCCTCATTCTTCCAGAAAATGTTTCCTAAAAGAAAAGCAACCCTGATTTTCACTTTGTTATTCTACGACAATATATAAGAGTGGCCACAGCAGCCCAAAAATTGTACTACATGATTCAGATATTTAAATCTGTGCATATGAAGTCCCAAATCAGTGACTGGCACAACATATGTCCACAAAGACCACAATGCTCAACATATCTACTATCATAAGCGTAGCTGCTTTCTGAAACTAATGGTTGACGGGAATAGACAAAGGGAAGAGGAACAGAAGATCGATTTTCCATGTGTTAGTGTAGTCCATCTCTCTTCAGAAACATTTTGACACAGCAGGTGTTTTTAAAACACTGTGACCAAGGGCTGTAAATACCTTTAAGCATGTCCATGACATACTTTAATGAAAAAGCAGTGTGTTTTGCCTTCAGGGTGATGGACTTTCATGCTGTCAGCCTCCCAGTTCTCTTGGTTCATTGTCTGTTCTCTTTTAAAATAGGACACCTATTGTATAGCTGTGTATAAAGAGGAGGGTATGTTTCATCTTTTATAAGGAAGTCCAAGAGGTAGAGTCAAAGACAAGAATAACTAAAAGATTTTTTGTCTTATGATGAATAAGAATTAGATCCCAGTATCATACTGTCAAGCTGCACCTCAACTATCCCTTTATTTAGATTTTGTTCTGTAGCACAAGGACTTCAAATCCTATTCATCTGTAACTTCAAGGGCAAATGCTTTCTTTATCAGCAGAAAGAACAAACCTAAACCAAATGTCATATGCTTTTGGAATTTCACAACAAATTTCATAATGAATATTAACCCTCAAGAGGGGGATACTTAAACTTGGAGCAAGAAAAGAAAGAAGCAACATATATATGATACTCAGGTGGAAATGTTTTTTTTTCCATCCTCATCTTTCCTTTAGTTGCATTGTCCAAAATATAAGCAATCTGTATGAAACAAAATTTGCAAGTGCAGTTTCTGAACACATTAGGTGGGTTAATTCCCTGGAGCAGTCAGTATTCTTTAGTGAGGAAAGCTATTGAAAAGGCTATTTTTTGCTTCAATGCATGGGTAGGATGAAAACATTCAAAGGTTCAACTTTTATAACATTGTAGACCTATTTTTTTTGTGCTGAAACTGAAATGAAACAAGACAATATTGTGAGTTTTACACTTGCAGTCATATGCTAGTGCAAGGTTAAATGATGCTCATGCACTGGAACTTGAAATTTCACCCAAAAGTGCGTCATTAAGTACCTGGATATGTTTTAGTTAGTGTGCTTTTTTGTACAGAAAGGCATATATGCTGTAATTCAGTACACAACAACAATAGCTGTAAAGAAAGTAGAACACTTTAATTATTGTGGAAGAATAGGTGTCATATAAACTTACAGTTTGCAAACAAAATTTAATGATAGCTCAAAGTTGGAAGGCATTTTCAGTACAGCAGATGACTGGGATATTATGCAATGAAAAATTGTAATGTCTCAAGAAAAAGGAATAACAGAAATGAGATTAAATTTAATAGAACAAAGTGTGAACTCCTGATTTTAGGGAATAATAGCAACATGAGGAGGGTCATAAGTTAAAAGTGGAAGCAGATGAGAAAAATCTTTGTATACCTGCTGAGGAGTACAAATACGAGCTGCCGGTCTGGCGTACTTGTTAAAAAGTAAAATCAGTTCTGGGATGTGTAAGGGAATCAGGTCTTAATGCTGTGATGCTGCACTGTTATATCACCTCCTTTGGAAAACAGTGTTCAGTTCTGGCTACCTGCCTGCAAGAAATGTGCATTCAGAGTGGCACGGGTGGCATAGAAATACTAGAAATATATTTGAAGAATAAAGAAGTGGAGGTTTTGTTTTAAGGGAGGAAATTAATAGAGCCAGGTTTGTTTAGCCTGCTGACCACAGTGAACTGAAAACAAAGAAAGGACATGTTGCTGTCCATAAATATACCACAAGGTATAATTCCAGGCTATAAGCATTATTTAATTCAGGAGATGGTGTCAGCAGAAGAACAGATGGATATAAATTAAGCATGAATACATTTAGCCTGGCAGATAGAGAAAAATTAAAGAAAATTAACACATGAGATTCAAACCCAGGTTTTCTTTCACAGTTACAGGGAGAAAACAAAGAAAACAAAAGTATTTTAATATGAAGTTTGATGATACCATTAAGCACATGATGTAATTTCTTATTTTCAATAGCAGAAAATTAGACATACGGACCCAGGTTGTCCCTCTCTGTGTGCAAGGTGGTGGCTTTCTATACCCAAGATCAGAAGACTGAGAGACACAAAGAGAGGCAATACATTGTTGTTGGTTTGTTTGGGTTATTATTTTGTGAGAGTGAAATACTCTTGAAAATAGTTGACTGAATTTTCTGAGTTCTCAACATGACCCAGTCCATCACAATTGAATGTTTAGTGTCAATAATAAAAGGTTCATAGCTCTGCACACCAAAGTGGTTCTGAGGACTGTTCCATTAATGATCCATAAACTGCCTGCATTTCTTGAGAACAGTGACATAATTCTGTTATGGAAATATGTCTTTTGGGAGGATTAAAGAAACACATATACACCCACTCTCATATTGAGGAATCAAGTTAACTTCATGATAGCAGGAGCACTCTGACAAGCTGAACCTCCAATTTGACACATGTTAGAGAATTGCAGAACCCCAGATGATATATTTGCTTTTTGTTCATGAAACTGACAGTGTAACATTATATATTCCCTTTCTTTGGGTCAGTTCTTTCACATGTAACTCTCATTTTTGAGCAAACCAAAATGCTAAGCTAAGTAGCAACACAGCAGTGTGGGTACAGGATCACTGGAGGTATGGAAAATCAAGATTTAAATATTTGTAATAAATTACGTGATGAATACATAAATAATCCAATTAGGAAAACTCA
>VZTU01013362.1:0-81858 GCA_013400835.1 Zapornia atra
CTCAAGAGATCATTGGGTCCATTCTCCATCCCTCCATCCATCCTTACCTGAATACCACGTTGTGCACTGACTGAACTGGAAGGAGATTCAATCTCTTTCTTGTAAAGGCATGAGCATGATAACAAACATGTAAAGTCTTATGTAGATTCAAATGCAATGGATTAGATGCATTATTAATTTACATTCCTTGCATGGAACACAGTCTTCAAGTCATGCCCAGCTTTGCCATAGGACTTTTCAGGCTTGCCCTCATCACAAATAATGTTGAAATGATAGGAAATTAATGAATTAAGGGGAATTGTAAACATGTTCTCCAGGAAAACTTTTCACCTTATACTTTCAATATATATATTCAGGTTATATACCTGAATATTTTACCCATCTGCATTTTTACACACACCTCTTAATGTTCATTTCATGATGAGGACAACATTGCACCATACAAGCCTCTAATAAAAAACCAGCCTAATTGCACTGCAGACTGACAAGCAGATAAAGTTACCCTAAAGAAGGAGCAGAAAAAAAGCAGCAAAAAGAAAGTACCTGAAGACTTAGCAGACAGAAGGAGATTACATCTTTGTCTCACTAATTCAATACTTTAATGACAGTAACTAATAATTTCGTGATAGTTGTCCACCAGCTCAGCAGTAAATTCTCTTTTTTTCTGGATAAAAAATAGTCAGGGCTGCTCCTGAGCAGGCTTAGAAAAATACTCATCGTGTCTCCACATCACTAGTCTCTTGCTTCTCATTTATTTTGGTAGCAGACAAACATTTTTACAAAGGCAAAACTAGAGTTTACTGATCTAGTTCCTGCATTTCCAACATCTGGGTATAACAGAGGATCCTGGGTTCAGGGATTCATTTCCATCCTATGACAGTACTGGTTTCAATATGAGATTGATAACATTCATTTTTGGATGGTTATTTTAGTTCAAATTTATCTGTACCAAGATATCAAGCTGATAATTGATCTGCAGCTTTGTTCTGCAGCATTAATTAAGTTTTAGAAAAGCTTACAGATCAATTTATTTTCATTAATGCAAATCTGCACCTACAACAACACGACTCAGATATTTATCACTCTGCTGTGATTCCCTTTGCATGCTTCAGCAATTCATGTTTACATCTGGTTTAAGTTTTTCTCATCTAAAATAAATCAGCATGAAAAAGCATTTGATTTCTCATTTAGATTCTCAATTACCTTTTATTACAAAGCTAATAATACTTCAAATGGGAGAATTGGTTGGTTAAAAGTAATGAATAAAAAAGCTGTCACTCCATAGTTTTTTGCAACTTTTACCCACATTTTTTTAGCCTTTAAAAACAAAAAAAAAGTAGAAGCAAGTGGGGCTTCTCCCCTATGGACAAGATAATATGTCATTTAAATGAAGCATCATTTCACCTTTATTCACTTGCTTACAACTGGGATACTCAGATGGGTTTTATTTTACAGAAACCTATGGGTGACAGACTGAAAATCAAAATGCAGAATGATGCTGCTGCACTGAGATGAATTTGCTCTTCCAACGACAGTGTTCAGACCGTGCCTGTTATTCACCTCACATTGACACCACACACTCATTCCACACAGGGAAGAGCCTGTACAGCAATAAACTGGCAGGTGCCTGCCATTTCTTAGGGGCAAAACTCCCTCTCCTGTGACCACCGTGTGCCTGAGCTTCATGTGTGGGTTTGAACAGCGCAGAGCTTTGTACAACATCTCTGTCCTGCCTGGTGTTTCAGCCCATCTGGCAGTAGCCATGATTAATTTCTTTGCTTGAACAGTATTGACTTCAAAGGCGTTTAAAAGCTTCTCACTGTCAGGGCCTGACACGACTTCGCTCTCACAAAGCCCTTCAGGTGCTGCTGGAGCTAAAAAAACCCAGCTTGGGTCGTGTGAAATCAGTTACAGCAGCGGCAGGTTTATAATCAGAGTCAGTAAGGATGGAAAAGACCTCCAAGATGATCTAGTCCAACCGCCCCCCTACCACCTGTATGACTCACTAACCCATGTCCCTAAGTACCTCACCCAGCCTTTCCTTTAACACCCCGAGGGACGGTGACTCCACCACCTCTCTGGGCAACCTGTCCCAATGCCCAACTGCTCTTTGTGAGACTAAATTTCTCCTCATTTCTGACCTGAACCTCCACAGCACAACTCACAGGCACCCCCTCCTGTTCTGTCGCTGGTTATCTCTGAGAAGAGGCTGATCCTCAGCTCCCCACAACCTCCCTTCAGGGAGTTGCAGAGAGCGATGAGGTCTCCCCTGAGACATCTCTTAACAAAATGCAGAAGACGGCTGTTTTCAGGTGGATACAGACCCTGCACATGGATCCCTGCCTTATGGGGGGGGATGCTTTTCTTCTCTTTCTGAGTTTAAGGATGGCATCATAGAATCATAGGATCACAGAATCATAAGGGTTGGAAGGGACCTCCAGAGATCATCGGGTCCAACCCCCTGCCAAAGCAGCTCCCTAGGACAGGACACACAGGTCGGTGTCCAGATGGGTCTGGAATCTCTCCAGAGAAAGAGATTCCACATCCCCTGGGCAGCCTGTCCCAGGGCTCCCTCACCCTCACTGTGAAAAAGTTCTTCCCCATGTTGGTGTCAGAACTTCTTTACTCTAACTTGCAGCCATCACCCCTTGTCCTGTCCCTACAGATCACTGAAAAGGGACTGGCCATTTCCCCCTGTGTCCCATACTTCAGATATTTATAGACATTAATAAGGTCCCCCCTTAGTCTTCTTTCCTTTAAGTTCCCTTTAAGCACCTCTCAGGTCCAGAGATGAGCCCCACAAGCTCCAGCTCCACCAGCATTTGGCTCTGCACCCACAGTGGCTCTGTGGCCGTGCCCATGTGGCTGCCACTTGTACTGTGGCACCCACATGTTTCACCACACTAAGGACTCACAGCTACGAAACAACCCCCACAGCCTCCTTTGCAGGGTCACCGCTTCCCCAGTTTGGCTTGGGAGCTGTTATAAGCCTAAGCTGGACACAGCAAACTTCCAGCTCAACAGGCAAAATCCCAGAATGAACTTTCCTCTGCGACCCCCATTTTTATCTGGTGGTGTGCTTTTCCCATGTAGTAATTTAAATACTTTGCAGTGCTTCTCTAACAACTGATTTACAACCCCAATTTACCACCTTTGCCTGTCTCTCAACATTGTTGCTGCAGGTTTTCCTCACCCTGTACCCATTTTAGTTTCCTACCAAGCACTACAGGAGGGAGGAAAAAAAAAAACCCCTTTGTAAAAACATCAGCTCTCTATTTTTCATTAAAGGGTTTTATGCACATTGTGTTATGCCAACGAGGTGTGATTTGTCAGCTAGCTAATGGGCCAGGATACTACTAATTAACCAGATGAGATACAAGCTCAGTGGATCCACCTTTATCAGGAGATGAGCTGTAAGAATTCTCCCCAAGTATTTCCATTCTGGGGTTTGCCCAGTGGGATATTCCTCTGCCAGCTCTTGCCATGGAACCGTAGCCACAGCCAATAGTGCAGCCACCAAAGCAGCACAAAGAGTTAAAGGATGCTTTCTGAAGAAACTGGTGATTTTTTTTTGCCACGTGGGTCTTGCCTCTTTACCTTTTTTTTTTTTTTCTTTACTTGACCTTTTCTGAACATTTCAGTGGGGTTTTTTACAGCCTGCTCCTCCAAAACCCCATGTAGATCCTGCACTGTATTGATTTTGTTCATTGTAGAAAACGCTGACTGAAGAAATGGAATAAAATGCTACTCCTCTTAGCTTTTTACAACTTCCAGTGGTTCATGAAGGTCAGAGGAAAATGCCATACCCCACCCTCCAAATGAGTGGTTGCTTGGGAACTGGAGAGTAATTTTCAGATTGTTATATACATCATGAGCTCCTGTTCAAACAGCTCTGTGGTTCTAAAGAAAGACTGGCAAGACCAGCAAATTCAGGGGTTTGGTCATCGATTTATTTTATATTTTTCCCCTACTCCCTGTGATAATTTCAGGCTGGATGTCAGGAGCACATCTTAAGTGGGCCTCTTCACTTCTGCTTATCTAGGCAGATCAATTATCAACTGGGACTCTTAATTCAAGACCGTACTACTGCCTGCAAAGCACTGTAATTAATGAGCCTTATTTTTTGCATTCAGCCTCTGGAGTGGGTGAGAAAACAGGTACATTGTGTAGCACGTGGTTTAACCTTCACCAGGCAAGCTTTTAAAACCTGGAATATATATCTGGAACTTGGTTTGGATATTTTTCCCCTGAATTAGCTTAGCTATAGTAGTAGTTCTCTATCTGATGGCTTTTTCAGTTTTAAAATCAGGAATAAGACAGCTAAAAGGAAAAACTCATCTTCCTCTGGCCACAATATCCAAGGCAGAAGACCCTCCGAAGCACAAAAGCCTTTCAGCACAGTGAGAGATGCATGATGTGCAAAGGGACCCCCCCTCTGCTCCTCCCCATACATGGGGCAGAATGGAGAGCCTGAGCCACTCACTCTTGAGCAAGTTCAGCACAAAATGACACGTTACACCAAAAGAATCAGCAGAGAGACAATCCTTGCCCTTACCTCCTCCTAAGTGACACTTTTCCTTCTTGTTCTTCAATCCAAAATATTCTGGGGTGCTTCTTGCATGGAAAACAAATAAAATGTTGTTCATTTCTTTGGCTTCTATCGACGACTTTATCCCTCCAGAACAAAGGATTAATTTATTTTTTCCTATTAATAAGTGCATTTTACAGTGCTTGCACAACTGTGGAAAATGGGCACAGCAGCATTATTTTTCAGTCTGCTTACTCAATTACTGCCACACAAAATATAAGCTGTGTTAGAAATGTCTTTCAAAGTAGGTCAGGATGGAACTACATCAGCAAGTAGCCTGTGAGTACCTTTCCCAGAATAAGTGATATAACCTCATTTGAGGGAGGTTCCAGGTTTCTGAAGACCCCATTGGCTATAGCACTTCATTTTAGAGGGATGTTAATTAGGAGTGTAAAGCTAATTACCTTTAGCTGCCTGCTCTGGAGCTGTAGGTACTGCTGACAGCAGGGCACTGGCAGATGGGCAGTGCTATAGCAGCAGTCCTGATGGTAAAGGTGATAACATTTAGGCTGTTTTGTTCTCTCTTTCTGGTTTGCCTCTTTTGGACTTGGTTGGATTATCTGTTGAGATGTTTCAGCAGATGTGCCAAGTTTAACTTTTAGGGGAGATTCATCTCCTTCCTTGTCCAGGACAGTCTGTTCATGCAGCTACCCAGGGGGGTGCTGGAAGATTTCAATGAGATATTGAATGAGGTTGGGTATTTATTTTTTTTTCTTTCTTTTAAACTTCAGAGTGTCATTGGGCATTTTAAGATCTCCACAGATCTGAGCTTTGGTTTCTCTCTGCTTCAGTTCCCTGCCTGTAAAATAGATTAATCACATTTACTCATCTCACAGGAGCATTGTGAAAATGCATACATAAAAAAGATTGTCAGATGCTCATATATCACTTAACGAGGAAATATTGGTACCTAAAATAAACATCTGAAAGCCTTCCTGTCCAGGGCAGAGAAATACAAAGAATGTTTTTCCATGCTAGCAGCCAGCAAGTAATTTTGAGAGTGAGTAATTCTTCCCTTCAGAGACAAGCACTGAGCACATCCACTGAGCTGTGGATTTAACAGCAAATGGGCAGCTATCGAGTGTTCTACCAAGTCAGGGGACCTGTAGGCTGATCTCACTCATTAATCCTGAATTTGGCACAAAAGGGATTAAAAATAGCATATTTGTTTAATTGTTGGGTTGGGGTTTTTTTCCCCTTCAAATCTGTCCTTCCTATTAACAACAGGCTTTACAGCATCTCTAGCCAGGCAGACACCAGGAACCAATCCCCCTGATAACATGGTTTTCTGGCACTGCCACAGTGTTGCCACCGTGTTGTCACCACTGCAGATGTCTTCCCAACACTCCTAAAGGCAAAGGACTACCCCCTGTCCTTGGCTTTCCTGTTCTTGGATCCTTCCTTGGGTTTTTTAGGATGAAAGTCTGCCCCAACCCTGAGAGTCACACATGTTCTTCCAGCTTTCTTTGAGTAAATGCATGCTACAGAAAATAATTAATACAATATCATGCCTCATGTCATCTGTACATGTACAGCTATCTTAATTTTTGAGCCAAGAACCTTCTTGTTGGCCTGATCACAGTTTTCATGGCATTACTACATATTGACATTGGGGGAATGGGGAGGAATGGGAATTTTGTGTGGCTAGCAAGTAATAGAGGGTTTTTTGGGAAGTGTGTTCAAGCTAGAATACAAACATCTTCAGGGTCCTGGAAGTCTGAGTGGGACTTAATTAGACTGCAAAAGCTCTTTGTTGGAGTTGCTCTTATCACATCTGCATGAGCACTAAGCCAATGACACCCTGATGGCACTGTGGCTTTTAAGCAGCTCCTTTACTGTAAGGCAGAGGTACCTAACTTGTTTGGAGGTTTCACCACGTTCCAGCTTATTTTGAACATTTCTCTTAGCAGCAGTAGCTCGACTTTTCAATGCCCTAAAAACTTGTGGGGAAAGCTGTTTACTCTTTCCCTTGCTCCCTCCCCAGTTCCTCAATTCCTCTCCAGTTCCTCCTGGCCAGAATGAAGCCAGGAATCAAGAGGTCTAGACTTGGGGATGTTTTGTAGCAAAGTCCCTCCCTCCCTTGTCAAGTGAAATAATCATCGCATTGTCAAGCAAATTACATCTTCTGTTTCAGTCCTCTGGCTGTTTTATTTAGCAGGACACTTGTGTAACTCTGGCTACCTCCCACTCTCCTTCCATCCACCAGCCTGCACGTGCTGGGCTCATCCCACAGGATGGGCTAAGGCAAGAGGAAGTTTCCCAGGGAGGTCACTTCACCAGCGCTACTCTACATTACTCCTGGTATTACCACGTCAGCCCTTCCTCAGCTCCTCAAGCTGATGAGTTAAGCAAAGCAGCACCACCCAGTCCAGCCCCCAGGCCAAGGAGCTGGTGAGCAGGTTGTGCCACCGCTCCTCCAGCAGCACCTCTCTGGGCAGCACATCCAGCCAAGGTTATTAAATCCTGCGGTTGGAGGCGCAGACAAATGGACCTTTCAGCGCCAGATGGGTATTGACTGCAGAGCTCTGCACGGCCTTCAGGACAGCAGGTGGGCTGATGTTTGAAAAGTGCTCTGACCTGATAATTAACCCAAGCAAGGAACAGTACGTGTCAAGAAAATGCTGCCTTGGGTTTTTTTTCCCTTCCTTTTTTCCCTTAGCTGAAAGATCTTCTAGCTTTGACTTTAAGTACAAATAGAAATGTAATCCTTCAGATTTCCTTAGGATTTGCTTCCTTCAAAAAAAAAATTCTAGAAATCCTCACCTTTAGAGGTTTAGATTCTCACCTCTAGAATTTTTATTTGATTATTTTTTGGCTGCCAAATAAGGAAAAGGACCATTTTTTGCACAAAAAGGGCACAGCCATCGTTTCAGTCCCATGTATCAGCCAATCTTCTGTACGAAGATATGCCTCTATTGCACTGTGGCTCTATCAAACATGGTATTAGCAAGAACTCCTGTTACACAGGCACTTGTGAAAAGCTTCCAGCAGTCCTCTTGTCCAGGATATCACAAGTGGGGACTGTCAGTTCACGTACAGAAAGCCAAATTGAGATACTTAAGGATTTCATCCCTTTTGGAAAAATAGCCTCGCTGCGTGTCTGAAACTGAGATAAGAATCCCCAATCATTTATCTTCAAAGAGTTTGGCGTTCCACATGGATTTCTATCAACCAGCATCCAGTAAAATAGCTTGCCAGTAGATCCTGTGACTGGTGCATTAGGGTTGACTTCCTTCCCATGAATCACAGAATCATAGGGGTTGTAAGGGACCTTCAGAGATCATCAGGTCCAACCCCCTGCCAAAGCAGGGTCCCCAGCTCATATTGCACAAGTTGGCATCCAGACAGGGCTGGAATCTCACCAGAGAAGGAGACTCCACACCCCCTGGGCAGCCTGTCCCAGGGCTCCCTCATCCTCTGTGCTCCAATTTGCAGCCGTTGCCCCTTGTCCTGTCCCCACAGACCACTGAAAAGGGGCTGGCCATTTCCCCCTGCATCCCACACTTAAGATATTTGTAGACATTAATAAGGTCCCCCCTTAGTCTTCTTTTCTCCAGGCTGAACAGCCCCAGCTCTCTCAGCCTTTCCTCACAGGGGAGATGCTCCAGGCCCTTCATCATCTCCGTAGCCTCCTCTGGACTCTCTCCAGGAGATCCCTGTCTTTTTTATCCCAGGGAGCTCAGAACTGGACACAATACTCCAGGTGGGGCCTGACCAGGACAGAGTAAAGGAGGAGGATCCCCTCCTGTGACCTGCTGGCCATACTCCTCCTAATGCCCCCCAGGATCCCATTGTCTCTCTCAGCCCCCAGGGCACACTGCTGGCTCATGGCCAACCTGTCATCAACCAGGACCCCCAGTCATTCTCCACAGAGCTCCTCTCCAGCAGGTCACCCCCAGCCTGTACTGATTCCAGCAATTATTCCTTCCCAGGTGCAAGATTCTACACTTGAGTGTTTGGATTGTGCACTGACCACAGGTCTTCTACCCTGACCGCTCTACCCCGCTATTAAAAGTACTCAGAACCTTTAAGCTGGCAACATTGAGAAGAAAATTGATGACAAGCTTGAAGTCTAAAGAATAGTTCATTTGTACAATACCAAGCAAGTCCCTCCTCAATAAGGGGGCTTGCTTGCTTTCAAAAAGACACAGAAAGGTCTCTGAATGACTGTCATCTCTTGGAATAACAGCATCAATATGCACGAAGGTTAATGCCTCACAAAGGACTAGGAATCTGCATATTACATTTATCAAAAGATGTGTAAATGAGCCATATAGGAGCCTACTACAATGCCTTGCATAATTTATTCCATGTACAATAAAAAGCTGATCAGATTTCATGCATGTTTACTTTTTGAAAGATAACTGCTTGAGTGTTTGAACTAGCTATGGAATACAAATACGATTCAAAGTAATGTGTTTATCTCCCTGACATTTTAATCTTGAAAACTTTCTTATTCTCATTGTTTTGACAAAGCGCTTCTCTTTTGTGAGAATAATCTCTCCCAAACATGAGAGGACTTGCTTTGTTTGAGACACACAATATATCCCAAAAGTTTATTAGATATGCAGAACTGAAACAAAAGACCCATAGTAAAAGCATCTATATTTCTGATATTGTTTATTTTCTTTCTAGAACTTTAAAGGATAAGAAAATTAATTAAATCTGCGGTGACCTGTTAAAGTTTTAGAACTAAAGAAAGCCTTGTTTCATAAATAAGTGTCATGCTGCCATCCTTTGCTCTTGGGGCAACGTCCTTGACATGTAAGAGGCTGTAAAGTTGGGCCCTTGTATCTCCGTTTCATTCTCCGTGGTGGTAAATGGTGCAAATTCTCACACTCATCCTCTTAGCCTAACCATAATCTAAAAGAAAAATACAATTTTAATTTTTAAAAATAATAATTCAGGTTTTCACATTGTTGTGGCTGAAGCTTCTCCTAGTATCTAAAGATTTCTGATTCCAACAGATGGATATTTTCCCCTGCAATTACGAATTTACCCATCACTTTACCTTCTGCTTGCTAGTAGTTATGTCTTTGTTCTCCAGTGACTAGCAGGTGCTGCTGAAACTTCCTTTTAAAAAAAAAACCTTTTCCATTATGAGTTCCTTCCCACAAAATTGGTTCTCACCAGAGGGATGCCTTCAGATCCTGTAGAAGAGGATCCTACATGGTGTTTCTTGAGCACACAGTCAGCATTGCTCGATGGCTTTTTCCCACAATGGGTGCAGCAGTTTCCCAAATCCTTTGTGCTAGAGGGAATCCAGTCTCTTTTGGGAAGCTCAGCGGAGGAACAGACCCCTCTTTGTTTTCGGTTCAGGTGCTGAAAGCTTTTTGGAGCCACTGCTGAACTCACTCATTTAACCTCCCCAGCCAATTGCTTTCCAACTGTGAGATAAAGTTTTCAAACACACTGTGTCTAAAGATCCAGAGAGATGTTTTGGCATGCAGGGGCCTCATCCCTGGCATTGCACAGCCCTATCAAGTCCTTGGGAGCATCGTCTGGCCCATGTTTCACCCCTTGTTTGTGGTGCTGTGCCATCATCCCATGGTTATCAGGTGTCTTCCACTGCTCTGCTTTTAAAGGTGCAACCTTAATTCGCAGAGGAAGATGCTCTGACATGAAGCATCTAATTGCAAAGCAAGTAGCTGTACTCTTCAGGCTCACAACTCTGGTTTTAAATAATTCTTAAATGTCTTTTACAGAGTCTCCAGAGCTCTGGAGTTTTGCAGAACTCTGTGAAAGCTTTTTTCCTTAACATGACTGATAAGTGAGCCTGCATATATTAGATGCTATGTCCTTCCAGTTAGAAAAGATCAGATATACACTTGAGAAAGGAGTAACTTCCTACATAGAGTACATTTTGTCAAATCATTCTTTAATAAAAGAGCCTCATGTGTAGCACAGCTTCAGTAATGAATTCTGTATACTCTCATATGTTTTTAGGACTGCTGACTTCATGTAAACTCACAGACCTGTTTTAGCAGACATTTCTCATAAAGTATTTTGATTTCCAGTAAGAAAAGCCCTTCTCCTAATTGATGTTATCACTGATACTTTATCACCTTCAAGAGGTCATGTCTGCATGCTAGCATCATAGCAAAGCACAGTGAGGAAACCACTAAGGATACAACAGGCCCAGAGCATCAAGCCCAAAAGGATTGCATAGGCAAAGAAGGATCACAGCGAAAAAAGGCAAATGAAACTATGTGTGCTCATGAAGTCGATTAGTAAAACTCATTCATCTAGAGGAATCGGGAATTCATTGTCTGCTGCAGGACATAAGCTCTGTCCCATGATTCAGAAGTGCTGCTGTGGTTTAATTCTAGGGAGGATGGTCCAAGGCTTGTAGCCATTGGTTCCACAGGGGAGAATTCAGCGCCAAATCCATGCAGATTCACTTAAACAGAAGAAACAAAAACAAATGGACTTCTTTTAAAGCAAAAAAACCCCTTAAAAACTAAGCCAAAAGCTAGTCCTTTCACTGCAGCTGCTCTAGTGAAGGTGAGGGTTTGCCTGCTGCTGCCTTCATTAGGCAGAACCAGCTTTCTTCAAAGGCAGCCTGCACCTCCTCTGTACAGCTCATCTTGTTCTCCTGTTGCAAGCCTTACACCAGGGTTTTTTTGGGATACGTGTGCATTAGAAGCATTTCTTCATCAGCTCACAAATGCTCATGCTTCAAATGTGTCCAGTGAATATATAGCCACATGACTTGAAGAATTTCAACCACTCATGTCAAATACTTTTATGCTACAATATAACTATGCCAGTAATGCTTCATTTAAAAAAATATATAAATGAAGTTAGATTTTTTTTTTTCAGAGAGGGAGACTTCAGGAGGAAGAGCAGGATGACCCTAGCTAGCAACCATAGAAACCATATAGAGATAATGCTGTCCCAGGAGACAGGTTTATTTCTCATCCAAATTTAGATGGCCTATTAAGGTTCGTGGCTTCCTCCTCCAGACTGCTTCAGTGGGAAACCATCCTTGCTAGACTAGACATAAACTTAGAGCTTCTGGATGGTGCATTAGAGATTACACTGAACATGTATTATATACATTAATAAAGAAAATCCAGTTGAAGCAGGATCCCTGAAACACTTGCCTTTTATATGGGGGGGGAAAAAAAAAGTAAAAGCTACAACAGTGTTTTATTCTGGGAGACCAACTGCCTCTGTGTGAGTCATCAGAGGAGTTGAAGTCAGCGAAAACATTTGTGATAATACAATGAAGCAGCAGAACAAGTTTTTCCACAATGAATGTATTCTAAAAAGGCCTGCACACTCACACACAGCACACGCTGGCTGTATTCACAGCGTGCCACAAGATTAGATGCAGGTCTAAGTCCTGCTTCCAGATAGACTTTGGGCTATTTCAGATGGTTTTCCATGCTAAAAATTGAAAATGGCCTAGGGAAACCAGACAGACAGGTGAAGAATGTAACTTGACAGCAACAAGTTGTGTGAATGGAGAAATGTGCTAATATTGGGCCATAAAATGATGAAGTTGTTGGTGTCATACCCCCAAGATTTCACAGAATCATGGAATCATAGGGGTTGGAAGGGACCTCCAGAGATCATGGGGTCCAACCCCCTGCCAAAGCAGGGTCCCTAGGACAGGTCACACAGGTCAGCGTCCAGATGGGTCTTGAATATCTCCAGAGAAGGAGACTCCACAGCTCCCTGGGCAGCCTGTCCCAGGGCTCCCTCACCCTCACCGGGAAGAAGTTTTTCCACATGCTGTTGCAGAACTTCCAGTGCTCCAACTTGAGGCCATCGCCACTTGTCCTGTCCCCACAGACCATTGAAAAGGGGCTGGCTATTTCCCACAGCCTTACACAGGACTTCCACAGCCAGCTCCTGAGCTGCCCCAGGACTGATTCATTTCAGAAGGGTGTCTAGGGAAAGGAAAGGGTTTTCCTACCCCTTGAGAGCTGGCCATATCCTCACCCTGCTGCTTTTTACACACTGAATTACCAGGCCTGGCTTCTATGTGTGCTGAGGAAAGGCTTTCCCCATGAGCTGTGAAATGCAGCATTTTGTTCTGCTCTAATTATGTCCTGGATCTTGGGCGGTGTTTCCGGGCTACGTCCTTATGTTCCTACTGTCCGAGGAAACCAGCCAAGTGCTAACATTTAGACAAAGAGCAGGGAAAAGATGTCAAATCTGTGATTTGCTCTGCTGCTTACGTGAAGAGATTTATCGCTCTGTTAAAGAACAGGCATATCTGAGGGGGCAAAGGCATTGCAACAGCAGCCCCATGGGAAAGAGGGGGTGTAGCTGTCAGGGAAGACAGCAGGCCTGCTAGCGGCCTAGCTGTTTTCACCCAAGATTTAGGCCCTGACAGTATCCTCGTGTTCCCATGAGACAGAAAAAGCTACTCATGCTGAAAGGATTTTGATAATCACATTCTCCAAACACAGCGGCCTTGATGACAGGGGTACAGACTGTCCTAAACCAAGAAGTAGTTATGGGAAGGTACTTGGGAGTAACAGAACATGTTAAGAACCAACCATAATAAGATGGTCAAAACAGCAGGTGTGCAGATGCTTTTAGGCATTAAAGGTAAACTAACAACATTTAGCTATAAGATAGGTTTATCAGAACTCATTATAATCACTAACTAATCAGTGGGGTGTGAACAGTGTGTGTAACCAATCAGCAGTTTTTTAGCTTGCCACATTTGCAGTAATAAAGGTATAGAATCTGTGTGATTTCACCCAATAAAATGGCTTCACCAAAAATTCATAGCGAA
Organism: Zapornia atra; assembly: GCA_013400835.1. Lineage (NCBI taxonomy): Eukaryota > Metazoa > Chordata > Aves > Gruiformes > Rallidae > Zapornia > Zapornia atra. The sequence continues at coordinate 13,344 of VZTU01013362.1, forward strand.
TTGCGTGTTGCTCATTGCTGGTCTCCACATGTAGCAATCACCATGTACCTCCCAATGAGGTAAAGCAGATCTGGGTAGGGTACAGAGCAGGACAGCATTGCTTTCTACTTGCTGGGGAAACCTGGAGCTGCTCAGCCATATACATCAACTGGTGTATCAACTGTGTGGGCAGCCAGGGATGGGTGAGGGGCTTTATTTTCTAATCCTCCTACACCTGTGCTAGACTGTCCGGGAAGACAGCAGGCCTGCTAGCGGCCTAGCTCTCTTCTCCCAAAATTTAGGCCCTGACAATATTCTTCTATTCCCATGAGACAGGAAAAGTTACTCATGNTTGCAGGAATAAAGGTCTAGAATCTGTGTGATGTCACCTAATAAAATGGCTTCACCTCAAATTCATATCGAATTGCGTGTTGCTCTCTGCTGGTCGCCACACTAGACCAAAAAAAAAGCAGCATGGTCTTTCAAACCATTCCCTAGTTCACCCTGTGAACAAAGAACATATTTACAGAGTTATCTTTTGGTTTATAATCAATGTACACAAGCTCTGGTGACTGGGGATTAATCTTGTCTTTTTCTCTTGCAATGCAATGGACCTTACAATACTTAGTTTGCATTTAAGCATTCAAATGTGATTGGGTGCTTTTTCTTTTTTTTTTTTTTTTTAATATAAAAAAGCAAAACAACTACAGGTGCTCCATGCCAGATATTTCTACCTCTGAATTTTTAATCTATTTTATAATGAGATTAACGTTTGCTGCTATGAAAGATCTTCCACTGCAGGTTATGCAGCATTCCTGTGTTTATCTGCAGGGGGCTGTGCAGATCCAATAAAGCATTAAGCGGCAGGAAAATAGATTACTTGGAATTTGTGAAGTGATAACTTAGTTTCTTTTGAAATGCTGATGACACGCAGGTTTTTTTACTCCCAGGTAATTCACAGGCATAGGCAGGTATGTGGCTTCATATAGTTTGTCACCTCCTCAGAAAGAGAGTCCCCGAGGCGGAAAACACGAGTTGTGAGTGCTTTTTACAACACTGAGGTTTCCTTCAGCTGTAGCTATTTAATTGCTGTGTCAGCCAGAAGTCTCTTCAAGCCTCCCCAAACCCATCAGGAAACAATGGTTTCTTGGTTTTATCAAGGCTCATAACGTGGATCAGCACCTCCCAGCACCGTGGTGCTCAAGGTGGGTCTTGTTACTGAAAACTGAGAGACACAGAGAAGGGATAGATAATAATTTCTGTGAGAGGGCATGAACTAACTCCTCCTTGGCTTGTTGAATTCCGACCCTCATTGAAATCCTGATGCATCAGCTCCAGAAAATGAATGGCTTCTTGTCAGATAAATAAATCGTGCACAGCATCGGCAGGTATGACTATCATAAAATGAGAGCTGCTTCCACGTTTTCCTGCTTGTGTTTGCCTTTTAAAGAGCAGAAATCTTTTAAAACTTCTAACACTTTTAGCATGTTGAATAGAAAATGTGGGGATTCTATCCCCTGGAGAGGATCAGCCATAAACACTGGAACTACCGAGCACGCTAAAACAAAGAGATGCGAAGAGCTTCGCTCTTGCTGCTCCCACGTTAAGCTTCAAGTGAATTCAGCAATAGTCATTATCATCTTCAGGAGTTTTTCTGTCCAACCTTTTTGCCTGAAAATACTTTGCTTTTGTATCTCTGACAAGCGTTTTCCTTTCCTTAAAAGACTCTGCAAATTGCTTGGAACCTCCGGGAAAAAGTAAAAAATAATCATTAAAAAAAAAAAACCCTCCTGTTTAGAATGACTGAAAAAGTTTACTCTTTCTCAAACAATTTACAGCATATTATGAATCCTACCACGACAAAAAAAAAACCCCTCTGTGTTTTCCCTCAGTGAACAAAGGCAGCTCTGTGACAGGGAAGGCGCGAGCTGTGCAGATGGGGTGGCAGAGGGCTGCTGTTCCTTCACAGAAAGTGGGGTTGGGATCATAGCTGGTGTTGTTCTGTTTCTGGTCCCTGGAAAAACAGCGGCTGCAGAAATGCAGATACAGCTGCTCTCATTTGGTTTTGTTTGCTCCGAATTAGTATTATGTCCTTGTGGTTTTAGATTTGGGGGCTAAGGATGCGTGGTGGGAGGAGGAAAGTTTGGCATCTGCAGTGCCTGTTGATAAAACCACCTTGTTTAATCATCTGTGGTGATTTTAACAACCATCCAGGTTGTCTCATCAAAATGCCCTCATTGTATCCCAGAACTGACCAGGACCCTTCACGTGGTGAAATCAATGAAGCTGCTTTCAAACTGAAACCGGTTCTAAATTTGGCCTCAGAATTATTTAGTTGATGTTAATAAATCAAAAATAATCTACAAACCTGCTATATTTTCTGTACTTTCAATCAAGCTTTTGGTTCAAGAAGGGGGAGGGTCTCTTTATAACCACTCATGAATGTATTGCTTTGGCCCTTGCTGGTCTGAATGTATCTACATACACACCCCAAGAATGTCAGGCAGCCTCAGGTTCACAAACTCATCATTGCTAAGAAGAAGACCTGACACAGTGAATGGCCCTACAGCAGGTAAGACATGACAATACAGGAGGGAAGGGCAGTAGACAGAACCCCACCACCCCCAGATGTTCACATATTCCACCCCCAAAGGAAGGAATAGGCATTAAAACTGTAATCCTATAATTGAATATAGAAAACGGATGGATCTGGCACTGCAGAAACCACAAACAGAATGGGGCCAAACAGGTGTCATAAGCAAACTTGCTGAGGGTGCACTCAATTCCATTCTCAATGTCACTGATAAAGATGTTAAAGAGCACTGGTCCCAAGACAGACCCCTGGGGGGCAACCACTTGTCTCCGGCCTCCACCTGGACATAGACCCATTGACCACCATCCTTTGTCTACATTCTGTCAACCAGTGTCTTGTCCACTGGATGACCCACCCATCAAATCCACATCTCTCCAATTTAGAGATAAAGATGTGGTGGGGGACCATGTCAAAGGCCTTGCACAAGTCCAGGTAGATGACATGGGTCACCAAGTACCTGTATGTGGGTCATAACAGAACTGAACTGACATTTTGGGTGTTCCTGATATCGAGGAAGGGAGAACCAGCTCTCCACCACTACTATTAAAGCTTAGATAATATATTATTCAGCTGGCATCTCTTTTAAGTAGTTCTTAAAACACTACTTAAAACAGGCCATCCACATAACCTTTAAAGCAAAATAAGCTGTAAAGAGCAGCAAGGATGAAAAATGCTAGAAGTAAATAATGCTGAAATGAATAAGCTCCTCTGTGCTGGACTACCTTAAGTGACTTGATTGATATGAAAAAAGCAAGTGTTGGACAAGATAATATAAATGTAGAGCTTAAACCTATTAATCAGATTAAAAAAAACCAACATGAAAAGCAGCAGAGATTCATAGACTGCAAGAAGATGGTATAAAACACAGCTATAGTTGGTCATCCTAGCAGGAAATTGGACAATAATAATGGGCAGTTACTGCAGACTGAATTACTGAAGAACACACAGCAGCAGATCGATGCTGATCATATAAGGCTCTTGTACCGGTGCTGCTAGGGACTTGACTGGTACATACCTTTTGCAGTTAGGGAAAGTGCTGGCCCCTGGGGTAAATAACCAATTTTCCCTATTCAGAATATACCTTTCAGGGCTTCAGCTTCTGCTGTTTTGCCAATTTTTACTTTGAAATAGCATCTCTTAGGGTTATACTGTCTGTGGAGCATCGCAATACATTTTGAAGCTGGCGTGTCCAGCTCTAGCAAGCCGCAGGGCCTGAACTGTCCTACCTGGTGGCAGAAGGACTTCTTCCTGGTGAGGGTTGACAAAGCCCTGGGACAGGCTGCCCAGGGGGGTGTGGAGTCTCCTTCTCTGGAGAGATTCCAGCCCCGTCTGGACACTGACCTGTGTGCCCTGTCCTAGGGACCCTGCTTTGGCAGGGGGTTGGACCCAATGATCTCTGGAGGCCCCTTCCAACCCCTGTGATTCTGTCCATTACTTGGCCACATTTCCCCTTCTGAGCAATGGAAAAATGAGGGAGCTGTAGAGTTTTGCCCCATTAGAGAATCCAGACCTAGCTGAGACACTTGGTTCCCACACAGGGTCAGTACCCGAACAGGGCACATGGGCTGGATCTGGGACTTAAAGACTCACGATCAGAGAGACCATGGAGCATCACAGCATTCTGGCTTCCATGAGCATGACATCTCAGTGTTTCCCCTCAAGTACATTAATTTGCATAAGGGTAATGAAGGAGATGCTGCCACAGCCTTCCCTCTTTCCATGGTCTATGTTGCAAAGTGGATTTTAAAAGTAAGTGTTTGCAACCCTACTCCATGTGTGTTGGTGTACATGGGTAGCAAGCATTGCACCAGCAGCCCCCTTTCCCTAGAAGCCCACCACACTGCAATCCACATGTTTAACAGCTAGAATAGCTGTTGTGCATCACTGGAAGGGCTTCTCCAAGGGCAGGGTTGAAAGTTTGCATTGTTCAGGTCACAGCTCCTCTGTTCCCTAAGCCCTGGAGGGATGAGGGCAGCTGGTTTGAAACCACCCCTGCCTTTCAGGCATAGCTGTTTCTTGTCTTTAATTTGCTCAGGATCAAACTCTTGCCCTCCCCTGATACATGCTCTTTCTTAGAAATGTGTTACGTATCATGTTTTGGGAGATTAGCCCATTTGTCAGAATTCAGAACTGAAAAGGCTCCTTTTTGTATTCTCTAAACTTAAACTAATGTTTGTAACTCAGGGAAATAATTAGGTAAGTAGTTTGTGAGTTGATTTCAGCCCAAGCATGTTAATATGTACTTCTGGGGTTTTTTTCTAATCTCCTTTTATGCTTTGCCTAAAGCCCTAATTGATGAAAATTCATTGACATTATGAATAAAATAGAATTAATTTTTCATCTCATGCATAGCTGGCATTTATGTCTCTTTGCCATAAGATACTGTTGAGGCTGATTTATAATAAGATTTAACGAAGACACTTCCAGGGACAGGAGGAATATTTGGAATTAGGATAGACAGCTTTAAACAGAATTTCATCCTATGCCAAAGTGGTAGGAAGAAACTCCATGAGCAGCATCCTTCTTTGGGTCACTCCAAGGATGTTTGCTGTGCCCTCACTCCTACTCTGTGCAGCACCAGTGGTACCATGGCTCATCAGTGTCACATGAAACAGGACCTCTTTGGGTTTTCTCTCTGTTTAGAAGACCTCATTCTAAAGAAAAATAGATTAGCAGTTGACATCAGCGCTATGAAGAATAGGAGACTTGTCCCCCTACATACTAAGATCTCAAGCCAGAAGGTGTTTAAACACCAAACAAATGGATGAAGATTATTTACATGCTGAAAATTTACCACATTCTACAACAGAAGATAAAGCAGTGAAACTCCTACATTTTAATATCTAAGAAGGATCTGGATCTGACTTGCTCTTCTTCATTCCTCATGAAGCACACAGAAAGTAAGAGTACTACGTGAACCTAACCATGAAAGGGCAGTGTACTGGCAAGATAAGCAGGTTGTCCCGAGCTCCACTGTTATTTATGTAGAGATAAAAATGTAACATAAACCTCTGCATCATATTAAACTTAGTTTTCTTTTGGATAACAGATCTTAAAAATATAGATTTATCAATATACAGTAAGGTATACCTCACCGAAGCAGGTATGGATTTAGCCATTAGGATCAATGGGCAATCAAAAGGAAGATCAGTGTTTAAAGAGCATTACAAAGTCTGTATTATATTAACAATGGCAGAGGAGGGGGGGAAAAGAAGCAGATAAAGGCTCAGGAAACTGGTGGAGCTTTGTTCTCATTATAACTACAGCTTCAACGTTTGCTTGAAGAGAATGAGGATACCTTGAAGCATGAATATGAAATCACTTATTTGGATGGTAAACTGTAGGCTCAAAAACTAGTAGTTCTTTTACAACTGTAACAAATCACTAGATTTATTCTAGGATATTATCCAAAGGAGAAATGTTACATGGCTTTGAAAGCATTCTACAGCCAGTATAGTACAGGGCCAAGAGTGCAGGCTTACAGTGATTAAATCTGGGCTTATTATCATCTGGTGAAGAGAAAGGAGAGATACTGCAAGAGGAATAATGGTGTGACCCTGGTATGGCCATACCTGTTTTCTGTAGATTCATGTTTTGGTGCTCAGAAACACTTTATGTCCTTACTGAGATGCAGCTGACAGATTTTACACATATGCACTCAGCGTTGCTGATGTTGCTGAGTAGATGTAAACTGATGGAGTAGCAGGTCTGACTCTCACTCCAAGGCCATTTAATATGTGGAACCTATTATTTAATAAATCACCCAAAATTTCCACTTTTTATGTATTAACAACCCCCATAATGAACTCAAAATGCTTTCTCACACAACTCTCACCACTTTGAAACCTGGTTGTGATGTCACTCTACTCAATATTTAAGATCTGTCTCAGAGGATAATAATAATAACTGGAGGAGTAAAAAGAGCACCAGGCTTACCTATGGATCTGCTTGAGATGAACAGAGAGTATCTCACCAAAGAGCAGAAATCCAGCTTATACATCTGTATCCCAGCTTCCACCATCTTCTCTAAGCACAATGTACTTTCAGAACAGGATTGTTTGAGGTAGCTATGGTAATATGCAGCCCATCTTTCTCTACAAGCGCATTCTATTCCCATAGCTTCCCTTGAAAACATGCCTTGTATCAAAACAAGTACTTAATACACCTAAATAACACTAAGGGTCCCAACAGTGACTTTAGAGAACACTCATTTTTTATTGGCAACGTGCTTCACCGGTTTCAACGGGGCTTTGTGTGGGCAGAAGTGGTATTTGATTGCAAACTTCCCCAAAATTAATAGGAGCAGTAATTACGTGCTAATCATCATAGCCTGTAACTGTGACGATATGCCAGCCACCGTCTCACCTATGACTTGGGTTCATTTTATTACCTACTTCACAGGCTCTGGTTACTAAAGAAATAATAATTCCTTTCTCTGAGAAATAATCACAGAGTTTAGCCTGTCTTAAGTGTCTGGAATTGATTTATTTACAATCCAGTTATTCCATTTCTTCTATCGTGGGAGATTTCATTTCTTAGCCATGCCCATCACCCAGCAGCAGTAGATAAGGGGGTCCCTCTGACAGAGCTCATGTAATGGAGTAGAGCCGAGGTCTGCGATAGCGGCGCTAAGTAATTCCGCGGTGAAGGGACGCCGCTCATCTGCCAGCAGCTCGGTGAGAGTGGCAATCAATCCACAGGAAGGCCTGCAATGTAAATCACTTCTATTTTGGAAATGGTTGGGGTTTGGTTTTGGGTTTGTGGGGGTTTTTTTTTCCCTATGCTCTGTACAGAATTGTAAAAAGCTCATTATGGAAATGAAAAATTAACACGCACTTAATTACATGCTTTTTCGAATTAAGCTATACAGCATCGGGGACGGCGCACAACACACAAAGTAGCATCAGCAGCTTTTTGGCATCCTTGTGCAGAAATGGCAATCAGAGCTGTGTGATAAATACCTCCTCTGTATTGGCACTTCTCTTTATAAAAAAGAAATACGGGAACCAACGGCGGTACAAAGCAGAAACAACAGACCTGTGCTCATCTCCTGATACTGGGCCAAGAAAGTTGGAGAACAGTTACTCATGCGTGCAATGGGGGTGAGGGGAGACCTTATCACCACTTACAACTACTTGAAGGGTGGGAGATGGTCTCTTCAGCCAGGGGACAGGAGATGGGACAAGGGGCAATGGCCTCAAGCTGCACCAGGGCAGGGTCAGGTCAGATGTTGGGAAACAATTCTTCATTGAAAGAGTTGTTGGGATGTGGAACAGGCTGCCCTGGGAGGGGGTTGAGTCACCATCCCTGGATGTGTTTAACAGATGGGTAGATGAGGTTCTTAGGGATATGGTTTAGCATAGGATGGGAATGGTTGGACTTGATGATCTTAAAGGTCTTTTCCAGCCTTGTGATTCTGTGATTCTGGGTGTTTTAACCCTGTGAGTGAGTCCGTGTTTTGGTTGTAAGGACCCTCTCATTGCACGCCTCGCTTTCCTTAGTGTGTCAGCCAATGTGTTTACTTTGCCCGCAGCTTTTTCTTAATGACCTCTAGTAATAATTAAATTTTACCTTTATTTCATGCCAAAAATGGACTTATCTGCAAGCCTCTTATTCTCCTTTTAACATTCATGCAGCTCCCATTTCTCTGTCATGCCTCATAAAAATATACCTTATCCAAAGCGAGTGCGTGTTCCCATCTATCCGTACGGATGCATTTTCAAGAGAGGAGATGGAAGTTATCTATGTAAACTAAACAGAGGAACCCAGTCTATGAGATAAGCTCAGAAAAGCCAGTCATGCATTCAGAATCTTCATGGATCGTTTAATAATTAACTGGATTCTAAAAAGCTGGTTGATGTTGTTTTTTAGATCAAGAGCTTGCGCTTATTCTAGGCATGGCTCAGTGTGTTTGTTTGTTCAGCAGTGTTTTAGCAGAGGGGTCTTATACTAGAACACAGTCTGTATTTTTTATTCTCCCCCATGCAAAGAAAAATGCTCACATGCAGGAAATACTTCATCACCAAATTGTTTCATAGGCAGGATTAAGTCTCAAATACATAGTTCTACGCTGCCACGCACCATGTGTGGTAATCTCTGTCTGTGCAGAGGAATGATGATGTGGTTATCAAAACTTTTGCATCACAAGCTCGAGCTGCATCGATAGGAATAGAGGAAAAAAAGGGAATATAATGAAGAATAATGAAGAATGAGCTAAGCTTATGAAGTTAAACCCATTGTACTTATTAGTTATGAAAGTGCGATCGCGCTTTATCCCATCCATCACTTGACAAACACGGCAGTATTCCTGTAACTCAGGGGAGCTGGTATAGAAAACAAACCCTGCCTAGACCATTATACCATACTTGGAATGAAACAAGCAGTGTTTGGATGATGTCTTGCACCGATGTCCACAATTTCCCCTGAAGAGCCAACCTATGCCAGGCACCTGCAGAGCAGCCACAGCTCACTCCTGTACAGACCTGGAGAACCAGCCAGTCTGTAACACCCTCACTTCCCATTGCCTCCATCTGAAAGTATTGCAATATTTTCTTCCCCAAAAGCTTATTTTTCTTCAGCCAGTGCTTTCCTGCCACTGGCCCTGCAGAATGGATAAATTTTGACTTCACTGAGGTCTTAGAAACCTCATTTCTCTTTAAATATCTATCACATTGCTCAGATGATGGCTATCCTCCATTAGTGTTTCATCTTTCTCAACGTTCACACATCAGAATAACAGGATTTTGGGGAAAAAATATTTTCTGGTCTTTCAGTAAAAAGAAAAAAAGCATGGCACAATCAGGAAAATTGTAACAAATGAATATTGGAGAGAACAACAGAAAGCATTTAATGCTTTGTCTCCATTTCTGTTTTCCCTGGGTCCTTGAGTTGTCTCCTCTTCTGGTACATGCAGGAGTTATCTGGAGTTCTCTGGTGGAGCCTCTCCTACTGATTGCAGCTGTGGATCAGCCTCAAATGATTGCTCCCTTTTTATTATCATTTCTCCTGAGTTTTCTCCTCTCCAAATAATCAATAGTAGCCATTTGCTTGAGCAGGTTTGTTTTAATTGATAGGTTTCTAGAAGGATTTGTTAAAAAACAGTGACTAGAATAAAAAGATATCTGAAAGGCAAAAATAACATTTCAAGTTCTTCTTAAAACGTGAATGTCCCTATTTGTTATTAGAAAAGAGAAATCTTCAAGGAAAAAGAAGAATTCAGACAATATTAAGCTAACTGATGAATTACCTTGAAGAAAATGATTTGAGGTCACAAACTACATTTATGATGAGCGTGTGCCTCATCTATGGTGCGTGTGTATAACCCTTGAAGAAAGCTTTCCATTCACCATAACAAGCACCATTGTTGAAGGCAAAAAGTGCTAATCAGAAGTAGCTGGGGAAAGGATTTTCCATTGTAAAAGCATGTTAAAGCGAGGCATTAAAAGGCTGTCTTCCACGGAGAGAAAGGGACGACTCCTCTCTCGCAGGGCTGGGAGGGCAGGAAAAAGCATAGGGCTGAGTCCTGAAATGAAATCTCTATTCCCAGCCTTTTCCTCAAGCCGCTGTCTCCTGATCAAGCGCCCTTCATCTTTCAGGAATCATGTTGCTTCATAGGGATTCTGGCAATCCGTCTAGATTGGAAGCAGCTCCCATGTCAAACGCAGTGATGCGGAACAAGGAGGCAGGTGTAAATTATCTCTGTCCTATCACTTTAGGTTTTAATCTTAGCTTCTGTCATCAGTGGACTTTCTTTGTGTAGTTGACTGTCTCTGCCTCTCTATGCTTACCTTTCTGTACAAATACTCTGGGCTCCCTGGTATAAAAAAGACAAGGATCTCCTGGAGAGAGTCCAGAGGAGGCTACGGAGATCTCCCGTAAGGGCAACTAGGGCATCTCCCCTGTGAGGAAAGGCTGAGTGAGCTGGGACTGTTCAGCCTAGAGGAAAGAAGACTAAGGGAGGACCTTATTAATGTTTATAAATATCTAAAGTGTGGGACACAGGGGGAAATGGCCAGCCCCTTTTCAGTGGTCTGTGGGGACAGGACAAGGGGCGATGGCCTCAAGTTGGAGCACAGGCAGTTCTGCACCAATATGCAGAAGAACTTCTTCCCAGTGAGGGTGAGGGAGCCCTGGGACAGGCTGCCCAGGGGGTGTGGAGTCTCCTTCTCTGGAGATATTCCAGATCTGTCTAGATGCCTACCTGTGTGACCTGTCCTAGGGACCCTGCTTTGGTAGGGGGTTGGACCCCATGAGCTCTGGAGGCCCCTTCCAACCCCTATTGTGATAAACTTTGTTGATCAAATAATATACATCTGTAAGCACGTTTTTGTGATTTTGCAAACAGGAGGAAAATTTACAAGTCAAACACACCTAAGAGGGACGTTGATCTAAATTCTATGAAAACGTCATGGTTTAAGTTTTCTTTTTTGCCTATCTTTTATAAATTCTCCTTTGAGAGGGGCTCCTAGCCAGGATGTAACAGTACCCAAAGCTGCTCTCATGCTCCTCAACACAACAGCCCCAGCATCACCAAGGAAATGCAACCCATGCTTCCTATGGACTGCCCCCCTTGGTAACGACTGCCTCATGAAAGTGGGTTGGATATATATATATATATTTCCGTCTAAATAAATTGTGGGTTGTGTGCTAGGGCAAAATGCGTGACAGGGAAATGTGATTTGCAAGTGTCAGGCTTGATGTGAAATGATAGAATGAGCGTGTGTGTTTTCTCAGGAGAGCATGACACAGTTCCATGGTTAAGGAAATGATGAACTGTGTTTTGAAGGATGCTCGTCCCCTCGTTTAAATCGATGTGGAAGAAAAAGTAACCCCCATTCGGGAGATTATTCCCTTCCCAGGAGCTGTTTACATAAGAAAAATGCATCAGGAATCAGATTCCAGAGGAACTATTTATTCTGATGGGGATTTTCCTTCTAGTTTAGTAAGCAAGAAGAACTCTCTATATGTGTATCATGCAGAAGTTATATAAATACTGGTCAGAATGAAGAAGGGATGCCTTCAAAAGCCCATAATTGAATCTCACACATAATTGCATGCTCACTGAACCTCACGCTCACGTACTGCTGCCTTGCATCTGCAGAAGAGTTCAGCCTCCCTCACTCCCGTGTGGGAGGTCCATCGCCGCCACGCGTCACGCGCTCACATAATCCAAGCTTGGAGCCTTCACAAAGCAGCAAACAAAACCTTTGCTGGGCAATCCATGGCGTTGCTCTGGTTCCCCACCTTCCCTCTGGAGTGCTGTGCCCGATGCTCACACCAGCTGGGAAACCCAAGCCCAGATTTTGTGGTGCAGCACGTCGTTTCTGAAATTCAGACATCCCTGTGATGTACGGCGTGAGGGAAAATTGTTTCAGGGGAAACAGCAGCTCATTTAATGGGCTTGGGGTTTCCTTCCACGCAGTGTTTTTCATCTGAAGCTCTGGAATATTCACCCCTTGGGGGGAAAAAAAATGAGAAAAGTGGAGTAATTTAAATGAGTTATTCAGGAAGTGAAGAATATTGAGGTCTTTTGATATTTTAGGTTGTTTACCAACTCATACACATGTTCATGTTTTATCCTAAAGCTGCCCTGGGACAGATTTCTCTAGCACTCCCCCACTTCCAGCAGCCACCTCTTGATTCTGCAAGTTATCATTTATACTGGGATATTTTCAGGTCAGTAGTTTATGTATTTTTCAAGTACTGTTTGTTTTAAGTGATTTCCCCCCATCCATTTATGTCACCCAGCAGTACACCAGCATGAAAAGTCCTCATGCTGGGGGTCAGAGCAGAAGGGAACCCCAACTCCATCCCTTCCCTTCCAGCCAAGCCCACAGCAGCACACAGAGCCATTCCCACCTGCTGCAAGGTGGGCACATCCTAGAGCATCCCAGGAGCAAACCGTTATCCCACACATCCAGGAAGGGCACACAATATTGCACATCAGGTCATTTATAAGGAAAAAAATACCACCAGAAGAAGTTTCTTTTAAAATACAGTTATCTACAACTTCAGATTTGTAACTTTGTTCCACTTTTCCAAGTAATAAACCAAAAGGAGTATTTTAAGGTTATATTATTTGACACCAGGGGAATAGACAGGATACAGAGCAAAAAGTTATGATCTTTTTTTCTTTAGTGTCCCAGATAATGTGCTTTCATATTGCTGACAATTTTTACAAGACTTTTCTTCCTTGTTTCTTGGGAATGGGCAAAGAACATCACATGCTGAGGAAGGACTCCATCATCATGTTATCCTCCTTCCAGCTCTTTCTTTGTTTCATGTTCTCATTGTATAACACACCTATTGCCAAATCAGTCTAGGGCTTCAGGCTGCCTCTCTATTATAGCGTTAGAAGAGTCTGATAGAGCCTAATGTATCTCATTTTATGAGAAATACTAAAAGGATTTGTTTTGCTACATCCATAATGATTTTATTTTTGTGAGCATCAAGTGAAGGTGATAAGGCAGTGAAATTGTGAAGGAACATTAGAATTAATATTTTTTTTTCCTCTGTGCAGCCAATATTAAGAAGTCTGATTTGGAGAACCCTTCCCATTAGGTTTAGGAAATATAATCTTCATCACTCTATAAAATATTTCTGGTTACTTTGAGTGAAATATATACAAGATATTTTAGCTTTTGTCCCTTGAAATATTTTTTAAACCCTCTAATGTCAGTCAAACACAAGACTAGTCAAAGTCCTCACACTTAAAAAGAACTGGAGCCTGATGACTTGGACATGTACATTAGAGATTCTTGGGCAATTTTATGGTTCATATCTCTTTCATTCAGCACAGTGTGAGCTGTCTGTTCCTCTTCCTGGAAAAAAAAAGTAGAGCCACCTCAAACACTAAGGTAGGGGACAAGAAATACTTTATGAATCAGCCTCCATATTTGCTAAATAAATTATCTCTTACATTTTAAGCTAAAATAAAAGTTGGGTGAGGGAGTAGAGTTGGTAGGACTTTGACATTTGTTCTGGTGCTCCTTTGCTGTATTTATATCTCCTGTCTTTAGGTGTTGACTCACCCTCACCAAATACCCATGCCCTAGAAGAATTCATTGACCTACTAAACACCCCACTTCTAATATACTCCAGGATGCCATTGGCCCTCTTGGCCATGAGGGCACATTGCTGGCTCATGGTCATCCCACGGACCCCCAGGTCGCTCTCATCTACGCTGCTCTCCAACAGGCCAGTCCCCAACCTGTACTGGTACCTGGGGTTGTTCTTCCCCAGATGCCAGACCCTACACTTGCTCTTGTTTCTTTGGCTGAATACATCCAGTGGTTGAAAGTTATGGTGTAGAGGCATTGCCTTTGTGCTAGAAGGGTTTGGTATCTTCTGACCAGAGACGCTGTACAGGTAGGGAAGGAAGGAGTTAAGGTGAATCCTATAGTGCAAAGAGCTAAGAGCTCATCAGCTGCTGACACTACACAGTCACAGCTGCTGGTGTGGTCCCTCATGATAGATATTTCTGTATTTAGGCAACTACTGGGTCAAATGAATGAATACATTGCAGCTTTTATTTTTATTTCCAGAAAAAAACCCAAACTGCTCCATTTTGCCACCCTTCTACCTGTAAGCAGAGAGGAAGACAATTATTTTATTGTTAAAGGAAAGCAAGAAATCATCAGGAAGGGATTGATGGGACAATTATTGACAAGTCCAACAGACACTTATGTAACACTGAGCTAACTTAATGCTACAGTGAGGAAACCAGAGTTTTCATGTCCTCTCACTTTTCTCCTGAGAACTTGCCTGTTGTTACTGTGGTTTAATTGCTAACATCACATTTCACCAGAAGAAATTCAATGCAGCTTTCACAATGGTTTTATCTGCAGTCCTTTCCTTCAGTTACAAACAGCAAGATTAAATGTGATTTCTCTCATATTATGTACAGATGTGATTTAACAAGGTGTTTTGCTCTATAGTTGGTTTAGAAGGATGGTAATGTATATGGAATAAATGTGCAACAGCAGGAACATTTAGAAGTTTCACTTATCCCAATATTTTACTGCATATGAGCTGCACCCCTGAAGGATATAAGGGATCCAAGCTTCCTGGGTAGCCAGCTATAATGGATGACTTCATAGCTTTGGAGGGGCAAATGTCCTATGAGGCTGAAAACTTCTCAGAAATGCTGATTGCATTTGGTGGCAAAGATCTAAGTTACACATTTGACCAAAAAACCAGAAAACATGAAGGAAACATAATTCTCTTTCAATACTTTCAAGTGAGGAGGAATCTTCACAATTAAATAATAATAAAATAAAAGAAGACACATTGCATTCCACGTGATACCCAAAAACATCTGCCATCTCCTGGGGGCTCGAGGAGGGAGAAAGAAAACAAGCTCATGAAATATAAAATTACCCTGGAATCCATATGAATGACCACAGGTTTTTTTCCAGTGGGTTCCACTCTACTCTTCACCCTGTGCTTCACATCGCTGCTCGGGCTCCCGGGCACTCGGAGACAGCCCAGGAGGTGTTCAAAGCCCCGTGGCAGCAAAGGTGCTCTCTCCTTTGTGGGAATAGATCAGCAGCCAGGGTATGTCTGGAGAAGTCATAGGGTTTGGAGCAGGAGGGCTGGTGCTGTGGATACACACCGCCTTGTATCTCGTAAGTTGGAGATTGTCACTGCACAGAGACCAAACAGTAATGTCCTTTCTGGATATGGATGTTGGGTCCATTCCTCAGCAACATCCAGCTTCCCATGCAGGAAGCTGTAGATGTGGATGAGCTGTCTCACTTTCCCACTTGGGAGGCTGAGGGGTTTTTTTCCATCTGCCTGGTACCTCTAGGGAAGCTTTTTGTCTCTGGAGGTTTAACCAAACCCAAGGGAAATTAAAAAGAATATAGTTTCTCCTCATTTAATCTTATTTTACTAAAAAATCCACAGCTGTGGAGCTGCATGTCCTAGATAGCACATCCATCATTCTGCTTTTGCTTGGATAGAGGTTGCCCTTAGGGATTCCCAGGAAATCTGTCTTCAAATTACCAAACCTACTGTCTTCTGAAATTCTGTAGTTTGTGACTCCCAAATCACTAAGAAACTTCAGCTTCCTTCTTGCTTTGCTCCATTTTAGCCCAAGAAAGGTCTTTTGAAACTGTTGAGATGAATTTTAGAGCTCAGTCAAAGCTCTGCTCTTTCCCATTAGGGGCAAATGGGATGTCCATGCAGGAGCAGCTATGTCATTCCTGGTTGGGATGGGAGGCTCTGGATCCCTTGGGGATCTCTCACTTTCTGTACAGGATTGCTCAGACTCACTTTTACATTGACCAAACCTGTGTGTCTCCACTGGAAAACTTTACCCTTGCACCAGACTTGTACACCAAAGGAGAATTTCATCCTATGGGAAAAGGAGAATATACTTATTATACTCTGGTAACAAAGACATTACAAATGCTTAACTTCCACAGCTCATCATTAGCTGACGAACGCTCTAATACTCCTTAAATGGGGACAGCAGGATGACCATGAGCCAGCAATGTGCCCTCGTAGCCAAGAAGGCCAATGGCATCCTGAGGTGTGTTAGAAGGGAGGTGGTTAGAAGGTCAAGAGAGGTCCTTCTCCCCCTCTGCTCTGCCCTGGTGAGACGAATCTGCAATGTTGTGTCCAATTCTGGGCCCCTCAGTTCAAGAAGGACATAAAACTCCTTGAAAGAGTCTAGCACAGGGCCACCAAAATGATGGAGTGGAACTTCCTTATGAGGAGAAGCTGAGGGAGCTGGGCCTCTTTAGCTTGGAGTAGACTGAGGGGTGACCTCATTAATGTTTATATGTGTGTAAAGGGCAGGAGTCAGGAGGGTGGAGCCAGGCTCTTCTCAGGGATGGCACAAGGGACAATGGGTGCAAGCTGGAGCAGAGGAAGCTCCATGTGAACATAAGGAGAAACTTTTTCACAGTGAGAGTGACAGAGCCCTGGGACAGGCTGCCCAGAGAGGTTGTGGAGTCTCCTTCTCTGGAACCTGCCTGGATGCGTTCCTGTGTGATTTAGTCTGGGTGCTCCTGCTCTGGCAGGGGGGTTTGGACTAGGTGATCTTTTGAGGTCCCTTCCAACTCCTAACATTCTGTGACTCAGTGATTCTGTGAAGAAGGAAATCCTCCAGCCTCTTTAAGGCATAATCATTTAAGTAGTAAGTATAAATTTTGGGGGTTTTCAGTGGGGGGTTCAGGGGAAAATGGGGTGGTACTGTACGAGGAAAAAAGACATCACAAAATTGGGGAAATACTGTCTGAGGTCTGTTTTCTTGGGTCAGCCAGCAGCCACCTGAGAAGAGGTGGTTTTGTCACATTTTGCAACAGCACTCTCAGCAGCCTCCAAAATAACAGAAACAAGATGTTCCACTAATGGGTTCTCTGAAGATGCAATGGGTGCTGGGAGAGAACCTGCCATGGAGTGATGGAAAAACCACTAGTTATTCACCAGAAAAACAAGCACAGCTCGCTTACCTCTGGCAAGCCCACCCCTGACAGATCTAAGCACACACTCTGAACCACTCTTTCCCTGCTCCCTCACAGCTGGTGGTTACCTCTCCTTCTGCTTTCCTTAGAAGATGGGTGAATAAAGCATCAGGAAAGTTTTACTTTCTGATTCAAGTAAATAATACAAAGGATTAAACTGTGTGATCAGAGATTTTCTCTTTTATAGTCACTTTGACTGCTCAGATAAGCCTCCTGGACCTCCTGTATGCCCTGAGATGAGCGTGCAGATCTGTGGGCACAACAGCAACATCCTCTGATCCTGACTGTGGGAGGGCTTCTTTCAGGCCCACTGTTCAATCTGAGTTAGATTTCTGTCTGTGATAAATGACCAAATAATGCAGTTCTCAGAGTTCACATGGCAGCAAAGGATATAATCTGAAATGCTTAGAATGGGTAAGAACATATCAAAATCGTGCTGAACAAACAAAACCCAGCAAACAAAAAGGCAGGGGAAAAAGAGTCCTACATTTTTTTTTCCCTTTCCAATCAAGCCTTTTATTTATACCACTCATAATACTGTGTAAGAAGATGCCAGAGTAATGAGGACAGAACCCCTTCAGTAGAAGCTGTACCGCTGCTCCCAAAACTACACAATAGGGGATTTCCTAGCACAGGGTGGGACATTGTTATGAACCTGGAAGGAGTTGATCACAAAAATCAGCTTTGACGCTCTTCTTCCACCCTTTCCTTCCCCTTGTCTGGTTGTTGCCTTCCACAGTTCAGCCTGGCTGAGTTCCCACTCACTCTGAATTGAGAGTGAATCCAGCTCCAGCAAAGAAGCCTTCAAGGACGTGTCCTGTTCAGCAGGTATCCTTGTACCTGGCAGGCATTTACCTGATATTTTCATAAAATACTTAGAGATGACAAAGGACCCATGGAGCCCAGGACAGCACCATTTGTAAACAGGCACCAAGGTGCTGGCTGGGAAACAGGGGAAAAAATGACAATCACAGGTGTCAGGTGTAGGAAGAGAATTTTCAGGAAAGAGCCCAATTTAACCTGGCTGAAGTTTGATGGATTTATGACTTAATTATACCTGACCAGGGCACAAATTTCCAGGTCAAAGGTGGAAGTGAGGAAGGGCCGTGATACAGGGAAAGCACAACCGACAGTGTTGGTTTGACTTTAAGAATCACAAAATCACAAGGTTGGAAAAGACCTTTGAGATCATCGAGTCCAACCGTTCCTGTCCTGTGCTGAACCAGATCCCTGAGCACCTCATCTCCCCATCTGTTAAACACACCCAGGGGTGGGGACTCAGCCCCCTCCCTGGGCAGCCTGTGCCACAGCCCCACAACTCTGCCAGGGAAGAACTTTGCCCTCCCATCTGCTCTGACCCTGCCCTGGTGCAGCTTGAGGCCATTGCCCCTTGTCCCATCTCCTGTCCCCTGGCTGAAGAGACCATCGCCCACCTCTCTGCACCCTCCTGGCAGGTCAGTGTAGGCAGTGAGAAGGTCTCCCCTCAGCCTCCTTTTCCCCAGTCTGAACACCCCCAGCTCCCTCAGCTGCTCCTCAGAGGATTTGCCCTCCAGCCCCTTACCCAGCCTGGTTGCCCTTCTCTGGACTCGCTCCAGGACCTCAATGTCCTTCTTATGGTGAGGAGCTCAGAACTGGACCCAGCACTTGAGGTGCAGCCTCACCAATGCTGAGTACAGGTGTAAAAGAGAAGGCAAAATAAGTTATACCAGAGAAATGTTTTCCTTAAATCCCCCAAAAGTCACAACTAGAATAGTATTTTGGCCATGTCAGGGAGCACAATACAATCAAAAATACATTTGTTATGAGCCCATGCTTTGAGAAACAAGCTAGTGAAAAAACAATCCCTAAATTTCTTAATTGAGTGTGCTCTTTTTTGGGTTCTTTGCAATTGATCAGTTCAGTTTTCTAAATGTATTTTTAATTTATTCAAATATCAGAAAAACAGCTGAAAATCCATCCAATGACCTAGATTTATCTGGTCTCAAAACTGAAATTACGCTTTCACAGATGGAAGATAAAAAGCAATTTACTGTTTCTTGAACTTAGCAATATATAACAGATGAATAATTATTTGAAAATGCATTAAGTTTAAGCAACTTTTCTTCTCCCTTCTCAGGTCAGGAAGGCTGTCTGTTACATCAGTGATCATATTCAGAACAAGAAACATAAGAACCTCTCTTGCAAAACTGCTCTGAGGTTCCTTTCTTTCCAGCTGGAGTAGCTCCCTTTTCCTAAAATAAAATAAAATAAATTAGCAGTCATTTCTCATTTGTTCTCTTGTGCTATTTGGGGATTTTTAATTTTTTAAAAAAGATTTTAAATGCAATGAAAGAAGTTCACGTGGATCTCCACTGAAATATCAACAAGAGCCAACACAGATCTTTAGGCTTTTCAAAAGGATAATAAGCCAATTTATATGGAATAATAGTATTACAGAAGTGGTTATATTGCTGAACTGGAAGCATAATATAGCCCAAGGGAACAGATAAAACTGCTCTCTAATTCTCTGGAAAGATGCAGGGTCATCAGCTGGAATAAGAACAGGATTTAACATCTGTGTCTGGTACCCCTCAAACCATGTACCACTGGGATGAGGCTGGAAAATAACTGCTGGGTTTTGCAGTTTTGAGGACAACCCATTCAGTGCTTCTCCTGTAGTGCTCCTGAAGAGCTGCAGAAAGTTTTGGCAGATGACCTCATGGTCTCCAAAATGTGAGGGGATTGGGGAGCTCGGTTATGGACAGCGAGTCCCAGGGAGTTTCATATGTGCTGGCTGTGCCTCGTTGCAGGGGCATGAGGGTGGTGGGCTCGGGCCATGGAACCAAGGGAGATGCTGTGGTTTGGCTGGCCAGGCTCTGCCACTTCTTCCAGATCTACTGGCATCTTGGACAGCACACTTCCTAGCTAAAAAACAGTCTTGAATTATTCACTGGCGACACGGATGAAGTCTCTTCACCTCTGCCCATGCCCAGCTTACCATGGGGTTCACTAAAACAAACTGCAGGAAACTGCAGACCAAGGTTTTTTGTCATTCTTCCTTGTGGACAAGAGTTGCAAAGGGATATCATGGGTGGAATCTCCCTTACGAAATTGAAAGCAAACCGGGTTGGGCAAGCATGCAAAATAAGTCCCTAGAACATCTGTGCATCGAATATATTTATAAAAACTGCTACAGTTAATCTTTTCCAGCTGAGTGTTCAGCAGTTAAAATGTATATCCTATTACAGTAAGTCTTAGAGCAAACCAGAGGAATATTGTGCTGCCACTTAATGAAAGGAAACATCAGGCCTTAAACAGTGAAACCGGTACCGCGTACCGCTCGGCCTCGTGGCAGTAATAATTCACCAGAGCAGTGCAGAGGATGGTGGCATTAGCCAAAGCTGTGTGACTGCCCTCTTTCAGCACATTAAGCTGGATAATAGAATCACAGACTGGTCTGGGTTGGAAGGGACCCCAAGGGTCACAGATCTCCAACCCTCTGCCACAGGCAAGGCCACCAACCTCCAGGCCTGGAGCTACACAAGGTTGGCCAGGGCCCCATCCAACCTGGCCTTGAACACCCCCAGGGACGGGGCATCCACCACCTCTCTGGGCAGCCTGTTCCAGCCCTTCACCACTCTCTCTGTAAAAAACTTCCCCCTAATATCTCATCTAAACTTTCCCTCCTTTAGCTTCCATCCATTCCCCTTATCCTGCCATTGTCTACCCTTTAAAAAGCTGATTCCCCTCCTGTTTCTCTGCTCCCTTCAGGTACTGGCAGGCTGCAATGAGGTCCCCCCACACCCTTTCCTCCAGGCTGAACCAGCCCAGCTTCCTCAGCCTCTCACCATAGGGGAGGTGGTCCAGCTCTCTAATCATCCTTGTGGCTCCTCTGACCCCTCTCCAACAGTCCCACCTCTTTCTTTTATTGGGGCCCCAGCTCTGGACACAGGACTCCAGCTGGGGCCTCCCCAGGGCAGAGCAGAGAGGGACAATCCCCTCCCTGTCCCTGCTGGCCACTCCTCTCTACTGACTAAACTGTTTGTCACAACTGGGTATGATTCTATATGTCTATGTTTTCATGTGCATGTGCACTTTGGTGGTGTATCTCACTAATTAGCAGCATAAACAGTACATAACAGGTTGGGGGACTGTATGACAGAGTTCAGCATCATCAGAATAATAAGAGTATCTCTGCAATTCTGCCCAGCAACTTCAGCTATACATAGAGCAGAAGTGGGAAGGAGACAGAAGTCTGGAAGGGACCAACCCAGTAAATCTCCTCATCCACGTTCATCAGTTCCTGGAACTCCATGAACTCAGCCAGGTCTTATGGGCCTTCCTGTAGCATTGTAGCCACGCCGATGAATGTTAATTGATGCATCTATAATTATACCTAATTACTGACACTGAATTATTTAGTTTAGCAAGAAGGAGCATAAGCAGAAGTAATGGGATTAAATTAAGACAGGGAAAAATTAGGTTGAATATAAGGGAAAATTCTCTGGCAATGAGATTCATTAGGATGTGTCCCAAGGGAAATGTTGGGCACTGCTTTGCTTCAGACATAGAAAATTAAGTTAAACTCATATTCAGGAAATTACCTAGATAATTTAGTAGGTCTTTTCCATTTTTAAATTATTGAATTCTTCAGCAACATAACTGCTGAACAGGTTCAGGTGCCAGCCAATCTTACCAACTGATGTCTCCAAAGAGACGGTTGCCCTCAAAGCACTTCCATCAGAGCAGGCCCTGCACTTATTCAAAGCAAGTTGTACTTAAACTTTAGTGTAAAGCCAGCGATGCTTAACCTGTGGCAAAGCAGTGCTTAAATGCTCCCCTGGGTGGCACTTAGGAGGTAGATGGCTGTTTTCCCATTCCGGGCTTATAATTATCTGCTGTTCTCCCAGGTAGAAATACACGATGGCAGAACAGGAGCAGATAGGAGAACCCGTTTAGAAGAGGCATCGTTAATGCCTGCTCTTTCATCTCCTCTTATCATTTGACCTGTGAGGAGCTAACTGTAACAAGCTAACAGGGGGAACCGTGAGCGTAAGGAGACGTATGCAGAGTGAGCTTTTATCACAACATGATTAATGATGCCTGAAAGTGCTGTGAGTGGCAGGAAAGGTGAAGGAATCCGAACCAGGGAATGAAGAAGACATATCCTGCCTCTTAGCTTTGTAATGCCACCTCAAGGCAGGCAAAGAAGCGTGAACCTTCACAGCCTTATTTGCAATAAATCCTAAGTAGGGCCCCTATTAGAGTTGCCTTCAAACTTCAGTGCAGTGACAGGATCTCAGAAGACAGATAAAAGAACTCCTGTGGCCACCGATGCTCACTACTCCTATTTATCTTCATCTGTTTATGTTTAACAGCTGATGAGTTTAATTTAGCCTCTCTCACATTCAAATTGCATGTACCCAGCAGAAACCACGTGTGTCTTTGGGGGGAGCTCAGCTAGTCCTCGCTGCCCTCAGAATACCAGCCAGCTTCTGAGCAGGTCCCAGGCTGCAGAGGAGATGATGCCCACTCCATGAATCATCAGCCAGCCTCAGCATGATGGGCACGGCGTCACCACCCTCATGCTCCACAGCACACAGAGGGCCAGGGGATCGCCAGAATTAACCACAATATCTTGCATGGCTGAAAGCAAAGGAAAATTGCCCAACTTTTGGCCTGAAGTAGCAGCTGAATAGGAAAGAAGCCAGATTCAAAAACAAACAGGGGGGAAAAAAAAAAAACCCTCATTAATTTTGTGTTCTGCAATACTGTTAGAAGCTCAGCTAAAAATAGGGAAAATATTTCCAGGTCTTAAACATTCACATAGCTCTTTCTGCATAATAAGTACCCGTTACTCATTGTTCCTCTAAATGCAGGGGGGTGTTGTCAAGCAGAAGTAATACTAAAACTTCTGCATTATTCACGTTTCATAATATTTGAAGAAAAAGAAAGGAAAACATTTTAATTCTCAGTACCAGTTGAATGAATTAGCATTTCCTTGTCCTGAGTCACTGGCTTTTGCTTCTCCGTAAGCTGAAATACAGCGCGGTGAGCCAGCTTTTGAGAGGTACTCTGGGTACCTCTTCACTGATGAAGACAACCAAGACTTCTCAAGGTCCAGAATGCACTTACAGAAGTCAGCTGCTCAAATCCCTCCCTATCTTCCCTCAGAACTTTTCCTCAGGTCAATGAGAAAGCTAATTTAAAGAGCCTTTTTTTAACCTTTATGATGATCTTCAGCATAAAAAGGTTCGATGATCTACAGCTGTTTCCAGAACTTACCACTCATTCTACCTTATGTGGCGCTGAGCACTGTACAGCCCCTTACCCAGTAACTCTGTGTACTATAATTTAGTTGCAGTTACGTGGGGTTGGATGCACTCCTCAGAAACCAGCTCTCACCACTCAATGGCTTTGCCTTTCATCTTGTGTGAAGACGGGGATCTGAACTATCGTGCGCAGATTCCCAGTGGGCTGCACCAGGAAAGATGAGCGGAGCATAAAAATCTTCAAAGATAGCTGCTTTAAACTCTAGCTAACTTGCATCTCTCATTTCCTTGCTCCTTTTCTCTCTCCTTCCTTTTGTATAACCCTTCGTTACTGTTTTAATTTACAGTTCCATTCTTTTTCCCCCACACGTAGTGGAAACCTGGCACCCAAGCATGGTTTTCTGCCCCTATATATTAGGTTCCCCTATGGCTCATGTGGGCAAAAGCTAAACAAAATATAGGTACAAAGCTAATATATCATATACAGCGGCCTATGTTGCATGCCAGCTACAGTTAGACGTCTTTCCAACCACCACTCATCTCTTTAATTCACAGTCCCAGCACTATTTAGATCACGTGTGTGGGTATGATGGAATTTGATCAAACTCTGGTTCCTGGAGCTTTTATCACTCTTTTTGTTTCCCAGCCTGGTCCTCTGTACCCAGAGGCAGACAAAAGGTGAGCAACAATATTTTATGACACTGGTTTCTGTTGCTGAGTGGGTACAGTTTGACACTCATTTGGAAGGTTCCCGCTGAAATGACATCAAGTTATGGATGTAAGTATACCAAATCCCCTTTTTTAAATGGCTGCTTCATGGGTCTGTGTCATAGGGAAGGGTTTCTCACAGGGCTGGAGAACTGTGTGCTGGAGCTTTGCTTCACTGGGGGAGATTCTTACTGACACCAGGGAAACCACCATTCCCATCAGTGCTGAAATACCAAGACCACAGATACCTCTGTAATTTCATCTGGTCCTGGTTGTACACCATTCTGGCTAAACAGTAACAGAGATTGCATAGTGTGATGTCACTCTGTGTCATACCTGTAGTGTGTGGGAGGGAATCAAGGGATATTTGCTGCTCTGAGAATGCAAAGCCCACTAAATGCTCTGATCATGAACTAATTTATTTTCTCTATAACTCAAAATGTCACGAAATAGCATTGTATTATTACCCAGTTATTCTCAATAAATATTTGCAAGTAATTTAGAAATCCTATTTCAACATATAGTCATACCTTGAGAGAAGGCAGTCAAGACTTGAGAGCCTTAATTTCCTACCACCAGTTACTAAAACTGATGACATTCACGTTACTCTGTACACGACCATGGTCCTTTCCCCTCCCCCCATTTTCCTCTTTCTTCCCTGCCTACTCAAATCCAGCAAATATATTTGGATCCTAACAGAGTCTTACAGACTCACAGAATCGTAGGGGTTGGAAGGGACCTCCAGAGATCATCAGGTCCAACCCCCCTGCCAAAGCAGGGTCCCTAGAACAGGTTGCACAGGTCGGCGTCCAGATGGTGCTGGAGGATTTCCAGAGAAGGAGAATCTACACCCCCCTGGGCAGCCTGTCTCAGGGCTCTGTCACCCTCACTGGGAAGAAGTTCTTCCACATATTGGTGTGGAACTTCCTATTCTCCAAAAGAACTCATGTGATTTTTAAAACCCAAGGAAGGGATGCAACAGGAGTTATGAGGTGTGTACCTACATCACTGGTGACCTCTATGGACAACCTACATGTTCCCAGGGGCCCCAGACTTGATGGCATCAGAACAGCTGGGGTTTTAACAAGCTGTGATGCTCTTGTCTCAGACCGGTCATGAGAGGTTCGTTCAGGATCAGAAGAAGATTTTGGGCTGCAGTACTATGGTTCATATTCAGAGCCCTGGATGGAACCTGAAGAATGGATCTCTCATCTCAAGTACAAAACCAAATTAGCTGTTACTAGCACACAGTAATTTTGTAAGCATAAAAGATCGGAGAGGAAAGATAAAAGAACTATGTGTGAAGTTACAGTTCTCAAATAAAAGAATGTGCTTAACCACTGTTTTCCATCACATCAGTAGGCTTCTGCTTTGAAGGATCTGTTTAATTATCTTCTTTGTTTAAACCCTCGAGGGTGTACATTCAAGCATATTTTAGGGAAGAGCTCTCCCAGAAAATCCCAAAGTTCTGGCAGAAGAGTCAATTCTCCTTGTATTTTTAAAGTGATGTGGTTTTTAAAACTAGAGTTACTGTGTTATGGTTCCCACCACAACATCCATCCTGAGGGTTAATGGAGTAGGGGTCAAAAGCTGCACCTCCAGCAGCAAACATGTGAGCATCGTTTGGATTCCAGCTCCATAGCAAACACAGGGCAAGCACCCTGTCAGCAATTAAGAAATAATGAATTTAACTGAATAATGGGTATTGATTGGTGATGTTTGTTTCTGATAAAATGAGAAGAGTCAGCAAAAAAAGCAGAGATGCTGAAATTATTTCTAGCCCAAGCAAGCCACCCAAACAAGGTCAAAGCAGTCACCTGGGACAAAGAGGAGTGGCAACACCCACAGCCACCCACAGCCATGCAGAAGAACTCCAGTAGGGAGGATAACTCAGTTTAACCTTAGTTGAGCTTTGTCATAGCAAAGGTGGCCAGATTGGGCTCAGAAAGCCTCTTGTTATCTTTGTATCCTGCTGTCCCTCCCATCTGTGGCCATGACTGACCTTGCTATGAACACAAATGGGGTATATGTTGTGCTTCCTTGTCTTTTATAGCATTTGTTTTTAAAAATTAACTTAGAAAACAAGTCTGGGATTGTGCAGGGCAGTTTTAATGTCAAGCTTTTGGGGGAATGACACAGATCCAAGAGAGTTCAAGAGGTCACTGAAACTGGAGGCCCTTTTTCCCTGGAGGGGACTGCAGGGTAGAAGGAGACTGATTGATGGAAAGGGAAACTTCCAATCTTCATTAGAGCAAGATTGATGAGGAAGGAAGAGCTCTTCAACCAGGATGAAAGACAGGGAAGGAGGAACACTGCAGTTCCTTCTCTGTCCTTGGCTCTATCCTTTCACCCGTATTATATTCAGCCATCTGAGTTTTAAAGACTGATATTCCTGAATCTAGGATAGAATATTCCTTGCAGTGTTTTCTCTGACTGTCTGTATAACCCTCCATCTCCTTAGTTTTGCTGTTGCTTGTGGGAAGCAGTTTCCCCAGGACATGGCACTGTCTCATTCATCTGGCCACAGTGGTGACAGCTCTTCCTACTGGAGCGACCAAAGTAGTCTTTATCAGCCCTGTCACTGACTGGGTGACACTGTTTGAACATAATATACTTAATTCTGGAATTTCCTATAGCATATTCAGCCAATGTTTTCCAATATCCTCCTTATTTATGTACGTGAGGATATATAACAGGGATGCATTTATTTAGATAAATGTTCAGATCAAAAGTTTTTCTGAAGAATTCCACAAAAATCTCCAATAAAATCTCCTGAAGATTGTTAGTTAATATTCCTGCTATTCTAATTAAGACTTAGCAAATGCATAGAATATCATGCTTTACAATGAAAATACATTTTCCATGTTAGCAAGTGGTCTATTACATACAGAAAGACATAAAGTCTTTAAGTGTGAAGGTGTGTGAAGCTTCCTTTAAACAAAGAAACAATTACTACTACAGTACTCTCTGTGCCACATGAAGTAGAAGTGTATATTGCATGTGACTGCAATAAAATTACATGCTGAATTAAACACCTGCTGCCACAATATTTTACTCCTCTATTTATTTTTTAATTTTAATGGGTTCCCTAGTATCACACAATCACAAGGTTGGAAAAGACCTTTAAGATCACTGAGTCCAACCATTCCTGTCCTGTGCTAAACCATCTCCCTGAGCACCTCATCTCCCCGTCTGTTAAACACACCCAGGGGTGGGGACTCAGCCCCCTCCCTGGGCAGCCTGTGCCACAGCCCCACAACTCTTTCAAAGTAGAGTAATCAAATTGCTGCGATGCCTTCAGATGGGTATGAAGCCCATGAAGAGAGAAACATGGTCATGAACCTGGGGAGGAGGCCTGTCTGTGCTGCCTGACTTCCTCCTCTGGAAAACAACTACCAGCTCATGGGATCTTCCCCATGTAATCCTCCAATTTTTCCACAATTTGGAGACTCCCATCCCAAAGGGAAGCGAGATCCTCCTCCCTGCTCACAGAATCACAAGGTTAGAAAAGATCTTTAAGATCATCAAGTCCAACCATTCCCATCTTAAGCTAAACCATATCCCTGAGCACCTCATCTACCCTTCTGCTAAACACACCCAGGGGTGGGGACTCAGCCCCCTCCCTGGGCAGCCTGTGCCACAGCCCCACAACTCTTTCAGTAAAAAATTTTTTTCTAATGTCTAATCTAAACCTGCCCTGGGGCAGCTTCTTGCCATTTCCCCTTGTCCCATCTCCTGTCCCCTGGCTGAAGAGACCATCACCCACCTCTCTGCACCCTCCTGGCAGGGCACTGGAGGTGAGGAGAAGGTCTCCCCTCAGCCTCCTCTTCTCCAGGCTGAACACCCCCAGCTCCCTCAGCTGCTCCTCAGAGGATTTGCCCTCCAGCCCCTTCCCCAGCCTGGCTGCCCTTCTCTGGACTCATTCCAGGACCTCAATGTCCTTCTTATGGTGAGGAGCCCACCACGGCGCACACAGCAGAAGGCACTGCTCTCTAATTTTAAGTGAAATCTCACCATTTTAGCAATTTCAGCAAAGAAAACCCTCTGGGAACGTGCCCATGACAGCACAGTTTTTTCAGCTGATGATGAAAGTTTCTCATTTTAAAGCTGCAGCAGCCCCACACCGTTTTGTTTCAGGCTCCAAAATAAGTGATGCCGGCGCTCGCCAGGAACCCTACGTCAGGCCTTGTAATTCTTTCACAGCCACGGGAAAGAAATGTTGGAGAAACTCAACTTTTCATTCCCAAAAGGTTCCCTTTGTATGTGGGTAGTAGCAATCTTTCACTTCAGAATTAATACTCCTGATATCTTTGAAGTTGCAGCTAATTTTCTACAGCTTCTTCACTAGGCATTTTTGAATGTACTTGCTAGTAGTGAGAGTCCTCATGGGATAAAGAGACGTTATAGGAACCATTACAGAAATAATAACAAAAAAGGGATAATACTTTAAAGATGAAATAAATTGAACAACAAAAGAGAAAGCTGGCTATCTGTGGAAAGAATCAAGATGCTTTCTCAAACATCTAATCCCCTGTACTTCCTTGAAAAAGATATCAAGGCTGAAACAAAGTATTCTGATTTTTACACAAAAAGCAAAAATTAAACCCCCTCACATTTTGCTAGTAGGCACCTCGTGGCTTTTTTTGAGGTTAACAAAGACCCTGAAACAATTTAAATGCATTGCAGTTATGCATATTCATACAGATATCCTGAACAGATAACACAGCAAATGATTTAATTGAAAAATCAGCCAGTGTGAATATTTTTTGCCTGTGAATCATGGAAATGAGACAAGATCTGTTCATTAATATAATCTCATTTATTTGACATTATTCTTGTCACTTAATATAATCTTCATACAAAGAGTAAAAAATGGAAATTACCCAAAAAAGTAAAGAGAAAAAAAACAAATGGAGAATAGGAAAGGAAAGTGTGCCCCTGGAAAATGCAAAAGAATATAGGTTACATTAACTGCAAACAGGAGAAAAGAAATACAATGAATGTACTGGCAAAAGGCAAACAGAATGCAGAGATAAGGAAAGAGAAAATGAGGAGGAAAAAACCCCAGGACACACAGAAAGGGCTTCACACATGTAATGCAGGTGAGAGCTTTGCAGCACATTGATTCATCCTGGAAGTCAATCCATCCTGGAAGCCAATCCATCCCGGAGGTCAGATCCTCCACCAGATTTTTGCCTTGACATTTTTTACTTTTGCAGCATACTTTTATATTATTTTCCTTTGGACAGGGAGCAAATGAAGATCCTCAGTGAGTGTGAAGAAGCACGGTCCCAGACACCATCGACATGGCCTTGTTTTTATACTTCGTTTCCAAGGCAGAACTCCTTCGAGGTGGCTGTGGTAGTTCAAGGAACACGACTGGGCTGATGGAGTATTCCATTATTCTTTCACAGCATTTCATTATTCTATCATTATTAGGGGGAAGTTTTTTACAGAAAGAGTGGTGAGGGGCTGGAACAGGCTGCCCAGAGGGGGGTGGATGCCCCATCCCTAGAGGTGTTCAAGGCCAGGTTGGATGGGGCCCTGGGCAACCTTGTATAGCTCCAGGCTTGGAGGTTGGTGGCCCTGCCTGTGGCAGGGGGGTTGGAGCTCTGTG
Source organism: Zapornia atra (assembly GCA_013400835.1). Lineage (NCBI taxonomy): Eukaryota > Metazoa > Chordata > Aves > Gruiformes > Rallidae > Zapornia > Zapornia atra. The sequence goes on from VZTU01013362.1 coordinate 42,963, forward strand.
ATCCTTGGGGTCCCTTCCAACCCAGATCATTCTATGATTCTATAATTATTTGTGAATCCGAATCATGATAGTTCAGTGCACGGAACACAACTGGAGGGTGGAGGGGCCCTGGGACAGGCTGCCCGGGGGGGTGTGGAGTCTCCTTCTCTGGAGGTATTCCAGCCCCGTCTGGATGCAGACCTGTGTGATCTGTCCTAGGGACCCTGCTTTGGGAGGGGGTTGGACCTGATGATCTCTGGAGGTCCCTTCCAACCCCTACAGCTCTGTGACTCTGGGACTTGTAACGACTAACTGGGCACATCGTTACCCTTAACACAACAAGCACGTCTGCTGTTACTCTGTGCCGCTAAATAAGCAGATACTGACCCTTTCCCCTCTTTTGTTACCCTAGCAAACACAGGCTGATTTATTCTTGATTAGCTTTACTAATTTCTTTCCAAGAAAGCCCGCTCAGCCGTTGTGATGCTCCTGGTCGATTCAGGTCTCTGTTGAACTGGATTCCATAGGGCTCTGCTCCATGGGTGCTGCGGAGTCCCAGCGTATGGGTGCACCTCTGGGCTCTCCGCAGTCCTCACATGTCACATGAAGAAGACATCTGCATGCCCATTAAGGGCTGTTTCTCATCAAGTAGGGCTACGAAGATGATTAGGGGCCTGGAATATCTCCCATATGAGGACAGGCTGAGTGAACTGGGGCTGTTCAGCCTGGAGAAAAGAAGACTTAGGGGGGACCTAATTAGTGTTTATAAATATCTTAGGCATGGGATGCAGGGGGGATTGGCCAGCCCCTTTTCAGTGTCTGTGGGGACAGGACAAGGGGCAATGGCTGTAAACTGGAGCATAGGAAGTTCCGCACCAACATGGGGAAGAACTTTTCCCCAGTGAGGGTGACGGAGCAGTGGAATAGGCTGCCCAGGGAGGTGGTGGAGTCTCCTTCTCTGGAGATATTCAAGTCTCGACTGGACACCTATCTATGTAATATGAGATAGGGACCCTGCTTTGGCAGGGGGGTTGGACCCGATGATGTCTCGAGGTCCCTTCCAACCCCTACGATTCTGTGATTCTGTGATTCTGTGAAGTATGTATTTCTTAAGTTCTGTACACTTTGAGCTAGCTATAGGGTGGTTTATGGGTGACATTAAAAATCTTCCTTTCGCCGTATTAAACCTTACAGGTGAATTTCCCCTTGAAATTGAAAAAATAAAATAATTTTAACAAAACTGTAGGAAGAAAAATGACTTTTTGGAGATACATTCAGAACAGAAAAGCATGATTCACACATACGTGTAGGCATCAGACCTGTGCACCGCTGATGTGGATGTACACAAAGGCTGTTCCCAAGGGACAGCTTTTCATCACCATTCCATCTCTGACCTTCCTTCTTGGCCATCAATTCAGAGACCACCTCTGCTAATGAAATTAAACAGGAATTGTCAAGAATACTGCAGGAGGATTAAAAAACTCCATCGCTCTCCTATACGTTGTTTATGATCCCCATAAAATACTTGTGTGTTAGGTGTAATTTAAGCTGTGAGCTCCTGATGAAGTACTATGCGTACTTAGGATGCTGTGTAAATAACAAAAAGGCAATAATGCAATCTGTCAAATGCTCAAGGCTGAAAACTCATTTAGTCCTAAATTATTTCAGTTATTATGACCACAGATATTTAAATGTGAGATAAATTCTCACGAAGTCACTTGTTAATAGACACAATTAACTAAAATTTATATTAGTAATTGTAGATATTATTAACTGTGTGAACTGATAATAAAGGAAAGCCTAATTGGAAAGTGGAGATTAACTTCATTAGAGAGAACAAAATGATATAACATATCTTGTTTGAGTTCTCCAAATAACTAGACCTTACAGCCAAGTTGTCTGGGATGAATGTGTTCTTCCCAGCTCTGAGCATGAATTTGCATCCACGTTGTACGGCTGAGTAATGCCCATACAGCTCACAGTAGGATAAAGAGAGAGAATCCTTGGAATTCAGTGGAGATACACCTAGGCATCCTGTTCTTAGTGCCATTGGAAGTGGGGAGGAGGGAGGGATGCATGGGTGGGTGGATGGATGGACGGGTGGATGATATGTATGTATGGATGTATTTATGGATGGGTGAAGGGAGTGATGGATGGGTGAATGGATGGATGGATGGATGATACACTCTCAGATTGTATGTCAAAAAAATAACCAAAGCTGAATTAAAAATAAATTAAAGAAAAATTATGTAAAATCCCTGCACTAGAGCCTGCCAAAAAAAACACCCCTGAAAGTACTAAACACACAAGAGTTTTGAGATTTATTCTGCAAATACTTGTTAGTACAACTGATTGGTATATCTAATTTTTCATGAACGTTTATTATGATAGAATGTTCTTTTAAAATGCATATAAGCAACATGCAACAAACAAACTACGAGAGCTTTATGAGTGCTCCCTGCAAAGCCCCATTTATCACTAAGACTGAAGAGAAATAACTTAGGAAGAGAGATCCAAAGCTCTATCTGCACGAACAGGCAGAAGAAAAATAAAGTATTGTTTCTGCATTTTGTTATTTTCCCAAGGAGAAGGGAAAATCAGGAAGTGTTTATATTATTTGCCCTGTCAATGACAAAATTCTCATCAAAGCAGACAGTAACGCACAGGATAAACTACGGAGCTTTTTATTTCACAGTAGTTTCAGTCCATTTATATAGGACCTTTCAGCCTAGAGAAGAGAAGGCTGTAGGGGGACCTCATTGCAGCCTGCCAGTCCCTGAAGGGAGCAGAGAAACAGGAGGGGAATCAGCTTGTTAAAGGGTAGATAATGGCAGGACAAGGGGGAATGGATTAAAGCTAAAGGAAGGAAGGTTTAGATGAGATATCAGGGGGAAGTTCTTTACAGAGAGAGTGGTGAGGTGCTGGAACAGCCTGCCCAGAGAAGTAGTGAATGCCCCCATCCCTGGGGATGATCAAGGCCAGGTTGGCGGGGGCCGTGGGAAACCTTGTGTAGCTCCAGGCCTGGAGGTTGGTGTCCCTGCCTGTGGCAGGGGGGTTGGAACTCTGTGACCCTTGGGGTCCCTTCCAACCCAGACCAGTCTGTGATTCTATGATTCTACGACCTTGTAAATGCATGTTCTATTTTTACCAGATTAAAAACTGATTCCAATAAGGACTGCTTGAAAACTGCTTTCAGAGTCCCAACGTTAAGCCCTTTTACTTTATTTTATGAGCATCACTCTCCTATTCACGTTTTATAGTCTCCCCCTGAGACCACCATACATGAGATAGGATTAAAGACTGCACTTGAGGAGGTCGATCGGCTCCGTTTAAATAGAGCCTTCTCCGGGCCGTACGTTAATGTAACGCAACAACTCAGCTCAGTATTTAATCATCCCAAGGAAAGGGAGAGAGCTTTCAAAGAGATCTAAAATCTTATTTTTAGCAAATTAGGGAAGTGCCCACTTTTCAGGGTCATTACTCATAACTGTGACAATGCATTGCTCGGCGCTGGTGCCTACTTGATCTAGAAATAAAAATGAAGGATACTAGGTCATTAGAGGTCCTTACGCTGTTTGATGATTGAATACTGAGGCTGTTAATTCTTTTGAAGTACTTTGAATGGCAATATTCATCCATGTTAGTCTGCTTAGGGCTCATTGCTGGGGTCTGCCAGCCCAGGTGGCCTCAACTATGGGCAGGTGGAGCTAGTTTACACCAATGGGAAGCAGAAAATACTTAAAGCAGCTCCTCTCATCACTCTCCTCTCCTATGCTTTTCCATCACCCTGTGTTGCCTAGGCTGAAACATTTTAATTGAACTGACCAAAATGTTCTGGCTATATGTTCTCCTTCTAGATAGAAAGCCATCGTGTTGTAGATACTTCTTTCCACCAGTTTAATGCTGGTGGAAGGGTTTTCCTACTGGAGAAAAATGTCTTTTATTTCATGAGGAAGTTGCCACTGGTTTCTAAAGTTTTGCCAGTTTGGTCATATGTGTTGATGACTGTCAGTTGTATGGTAGAGATGGGCTCAGGGCTACTTGAAGACCTCAAATGTAGATCATTACCCTACAGAAGGGATGACTGACAGAGCTGGAGTCTGCAGGAAGGCCAAAAGGTGGAAGGAAAAAGCCAAAGCAGCTTGTGCCACTGCCTATAGTATTGGTAAGTAAATCAGAGCTGAGGTGGGTAACAAAACTGTCACATCTTAAGAATTGCATGAGTCTCCACTGGCTGGTGGAGCAGCTGTTTAGGCTAACTTTGTGCAGTAGAAAAAGATGGCTCAACAGTACCTACATGACCTGTTTTGCATGTATTTTAAAATGAGATGAGTTATCCTCCCCTCACTGACTGCTGAGGGAAGCCTAGATGAAAACACAGACTAAATATTTACCATTTGAGCTGTTGGAGGAGGACAGGATTCATCCTTGCCAAGCTGTCCTGGCAGAAGCGGTGAGCAGGGTCCCAGCCCTTCCCCTCACATCAGAGCTGCTGCCACAAAGGCTGGTGAATTCCCCATCAGGAGCACGCCTAGCCCATTAACAGAACACAGGGTCTAGAGTTGTATTGGATGTGGTTATTTTTTTTAAAATCCATTAGAATTGATGGGACACTTAGATAAATATTTACAGCTTTCTCTACTGCCCGACAGGCCCCTGTGATGCTGGAGCCTGGGCAGTAAGATAGAGCTCTCACTTCATTTTAATCTATTTATGTATTCCAGAGAGTTGATCTGGTTTTGGAGTTTTTTCTTTCCTATCCTGTCCTGCTCACCAAGACTGCACTGTGTTTGCAGAGCCAAACTCCCCACCTCCACACCTGCCTGACAAACCTACATGAGAGGGGGAAAACTGGGACCACAGCCCCGAACTCCAATACCCTGCACCACCTTGGCAGGGCTGTAACTAAACGCAGGAGGTGAAGTTGTGAAACAGGACAGCTACTGTTTCCACCCCAGCCTGTTGCCTCCTTGATACATAATCCAATCTCAGAGTTTACTCGAGCTTGCTCTTTGCTGTGAATCACAGAATTGTAGGGGTTGGAAGGGACCTTAAGAGATCATCAGGTCCAACTCTCCATGAAGGCAATTGCTAAGATGACATAGCAACTTGTATTTATTTCTCATCTAGTTTTACAGCAAGGGAATGTTCTCCAGCGTGATTTCTAGCATCCAGTCAGCAGAAATATGCTTGCTCAGAAAACTCTGTGGTCCATAAGCTGCTGCTGCTGCTCTGTCAGGAGAAAATCTGATGGTTTAATTAGTGTTTTTGTGGGTGAGCCACGGGGAAACAGCTTGACGAGGCAACAGCCTTGCACAGGAGGTGATGCTGGGTATTGAAGTTTGTCTGCAACACTGTAAATCAGAGAAATGATTCTGCTGATTGGTAAGGCTAAAGGGCTGGGAAATAGGATTTCAGAAGGCTACTGAAGCCTTCTGCTCGAGGAATTCAGGAAAGAATATCCATGTGACTTCTTGAGAGCCCATTTCTGCCAGGTACACAACCCAGCAAGTAAATTAAATTGTTCCTGCGATGTATCACCAGCAACCTCCTTCCCCGCTGTGTAGTGAAGCCCTAATAAAACCCTGCGTGGGACCAGGGTTTCACTCCCATGTTTACCCTTACTCCTTAGTGCATTCTTCAGCCAATTACTTGTACCCATAATTACATTTCTGCATAATCCAGTTTGATTCATTTGTCAAACGCCATTCTGAGAGGCGCTGTGTCAAATGCTTTGGTAAATTCTAGAAGCTTTAACTCACTGCCTTCCCTTCTCCCACTAATTTAGAATTTAATTTAAAAAGTAATCATTTTTGCTTGGCATGATTTGTTCTTTACATACCCATGGAAGTGATGCTATTTTAAAAATTAAATACAACTGTGAACCTTAGATGACCTGGAATGTTTTCTCTGAGGAAACATGATGTTTGGGTCAATGGTATTTGTCTGGAGAGCAGCAGTACCTTACATCCTGGGAGAGACCCCCTGTATTTTCCATCTTTGTGGTGCATTTCTAGCACAGAGCTCATTTTTGAAGCCAAGGAGTAAAATGCCACATCGTTACTACATAGTTTTTATATAACTTTTATGGCCCAATATATACAGATTTATACAGAGTGAGATCAGGCTTCCTTGTTTTTTAATCATGAGTGAATGTCTGCTTTAAGTTAAATATGACATGCTGGTCACATCAATCTCTCCCCAGCAGAAAGTCTTTTAACTTTATACATATATATTCATGCCACAGAATTTTCAATTACTCTAAGTATAGATTAAGTGGTAGCACCTGAAGAGTTGTCTGGTCTACAGTCTGTGTAGCCTATAGAGGCTGTCTAGTTAAGGAGAAGGATGGGCACTGTTAGGAGATGATTTATCCCACCCCAGATAAATGGGAGGAGTGCTTTCTGCTGCTGAATTTTTCCTCTGCTGGCCACGAGGGATCCCGGATCACAGAATCACAGGGGTTGGAAGGGGCGTCCAGAGATCATCAGGTCCAACCCCCTGCCAAAGCAGGGTCCCTAGGACAGGGCACACAGGTCGGTGTCCAGATGGGGCTGGAATCTCTCCAGAGAAGGAGACTCCACACCCCCTGGGCAGCCTGTCCCAGGGCTCCCTCACCCTCACCGGGAAGAAGTTCTTCCCCAGATTGGTGTGGAACTCCCTGTGCTCCATCTTGAGGCCATTGCCCCTTGTCCTGTCCCCTCAGACACTGAGAAGAGGCTGGCCATTTCCCCCTGTGTCCTACACTTGAGATATTGATACCCATTGATCAGATCCCCTCTCAGTCTTCTTTTCTCAAGGCTGAACAGTCCCAGCTCACTCAGCCTTTCCTCACAGGGGAGATGCTCCAGTCCTTTAATCATCTCCATAGCCTCCTCTGGACTCTCTCTCCAGGAGATCCCTGTCTTTTTTATATCAGGGAGCCCAGAACTGGACACAGGTGGGGCCTGACCAGGGCACAATGATAAGTGGCTTCAACCGGGCTCCAATTGTGAAAGTAGAGAAGGTCTACTCCAAAACTCCTATCAACTGAACATGAGGTACCAAGAATCCCAATTGCTCTTTGAAAGCTGCCAAATGTGAAGACATTTAGTGCCATGATGACTTCTGCTGGTTTGAAAGCACCTGCTGAAAATGGAATAATTAGGAAGGGGAATTTGACTTGCCTAATTGTACCTGTGCAATATGCTATTTTTTCCAGGACCAAACTTTAATGTTGGTGGTTTTTTGTCCTGAAATGTAAGCATTAGCAAACGACTTGTCACTGAAGAATTTTGACAGAAGTCAGAGATACTACACATAAAATAACTTGCAGGAAGCCCAAACAGCAATCTCAACTCCACAAAGAATTAAAAAAAAATACATATTATTCATTAGAACCCCTGGATCATTATAATGCAGAAGAACAGAATCAATATCATGTAGCAACAGAAGGTCTAGTAAATCATTTCATACGTCCCAGTTCATATTTACTTATAATTATAATTCACAGGAGCACATTCCTGCAATCAAGAGACAGGGATGCACAGCATGAAAAAACATTTAGCACAGAGCAGACTGCATGAATAATTGCCTGTCAGAGTGGCTTATTAAAGGGAAACTAGGATTTTACAAGACAATTCTTGTATCTACTTGTCTAATCTAAAGACAGATAGCTATATAAATACAAAGAGCCCAAGAAAAAAATATTTCTTCCTCTCAGGTTGAACTAAAAGTTCTGTTTTTTAAAGCATGAAAAGACCCATCAAAAATGTTACAATTTTGATACAGGTGTAAGCACAGACCTCTCTAAATTGGAAAGTTAATCCTCTGCATTTTAAGGTAGTGGTGGTATTCGCAGGCAGGGAGATGAAGGGGATGGCACTGTGGCTATGGAAACCATACTCCCTTATGTAAGCAAAGGTACCTGGTGATGTAATCTGAGGTATGCCCTTGAAAATCTAAGAGCAGATGTACCCAGTGGATGAGTGCAACCAAAGAAGCAATTCCAGAGCAGGCTGCTGCCATCCAGCTGGAAACACAAGAAGCACTTAGTGGGACCATGCAAACATTTTCCCTCTGAGTGCTTTACTGTGTTTGCAACCTTCATAGAATCATAAGGGTTGGAATGAACCTCCAGAGATCATCGGGTCCAACCCCCCTGCCAAAGCAGCTCTCTAGCTCATATTGCACAAGTTGGTGTCCAGATAGGTCTTGAATCTCTCCAGAGAAGGAGACTCCACCCCCCCTGGGCAGCCTGTCCCAGGGCTCCCTCACCCTCACTGGGGAAAAGTTCTTCCACATCTTGGTGTGGAACTTCCTGTGCTCCAACTTGAGGCCATTGCCCCTTGTCCTGTCCCCGCAGACACTGAAAAGGGGCTGGCCATTTCCCCCTGCATCCCACACTTAAGATAGTTATAGACATTAATAATTTCCCCTTTAGTCTTCTTTTCTCCAGGCTGAACAGCCCCAGCTCACTCAGCCTTTCCTCACAGGGGAGATGCTCCAGGCCCTTCATCATCTTTGTAGCCTCCGCTGGACTCTTTGAAGAAGATCCCTGTCTTTGTTATCCCAGGGAGCCCAGCACTGGACACAACACTCCAGGTGGGGCCTGACCAGGGCAGAGCAGAGGGGGAGGATCCCCTCCTGTGACCTGCTGGCCATACTCCTCCTAATTCCCCCCAGGATCCCATTGTCTCTCTCAGCCCTCATGGCACACTGCTGGCTCATGGCCAACCTGTCATCTACCAGGACCACCAGGTCCTTCTCTGCAGAGCTCGTCTCCAGCAGGTCACCCCCAGCCTGTCCTGATTCAGCAAGCACCTTGTGCCCCGGTTCTCCTGGGTTGTTTCACTCAGGGCTCCCCAGTACCAGCACATTTACATAGCACTGGGGGATGCTCTGTGCTGCTCGAGGAGGGGCTCACTCTGGCTGTGCTGCAGAGGAGGGAAGTTCCATTTCCTGGAAGACCTAATTCTGCTTTCTCCATCTAATAAATGGGTTTCACTTCCTCCTCACTGTCCAATGCAGAGGTTCTTAGAGAGAGGGGAGACTCAAATTAAAGGGAATGAGATTTCAAGTAAAGTGATGGTGGGGAGAAGAGAGTAAATTCACTTTAAAAAACCAACAGCCTAAACCAGACAGAAGGTGTTGCAAATGAACTCAGAGCCTTTGGGGATAATTCAGCTCCATGCATCAATTTCAGCTTTTTAAAAGGGTCTTAGCATTCTTTTTACACCTTTGAGGTGATTCAGAGGTGCACACCCTGAAAGTGGAAGAAAATAAGGTTTCATTATTGAAGTGCATTCAAAAATCAATGGCAACATAACATGATAGGTCTTAGGAGCAGCACCTGCAGCATTGTTCAAACCAGTAGTGTTCTGTCAGGCTTGGTTTAATGCTTGTAACTGAGAGATCTAAAGCCTGAAACCTGTTGGCTCAAGAGCTGGTCTAGAGCTGAAGTCCACCAAAAATCACCGTGAGACCTTCCATTCATTTCCAAGAGCTCGGACCAAGGCCAGCGTTGAGAGAACAAAGGCAGCAGCTTTAAAACCACTGCCCAGAAAATTTCTTACCCTTTTCTGAACAAGCACTGCTGAGGCTTTAAGCCATGTCATGGTCTCTGCCTGGATGCTGAGGCTGTCAGGGCAGCGATGGGTTTGATAACGGTCATCATCTGGATTTTCCACTGTGAAATACGCCGAGTCCTTTATATATAGTAACTCGTCATAAAAATCATCAGATGGAAACATCTCACAGCCATTGAAAGAAAGCTTTGCTCCTTTCCAAGTAATACACTTGATAATGTTTCACTTGAAAAAACTAATAACTTTTTTTATAACACTCTGAGAGAACTAAGAGCTAAGGGTTCTCTCACAGAACACTCAGACTCCAGCAATATATGGCTTGGTTTAAAAAAAAAATTACTATCAGCTCTGAATATTATAAAGCTGCCATAGTTTCCAGAAAAGGTTGTAAACAAAATTATTGGGACTTTCTGTTCCAGGAAACACATTAAAAATAATCTAAGTAAAAAAAAAAAAACCCCGAAAGTTGGCCAGAGAGAAAACTGTCTAGACAATGCTTCCATTGTATAGGGGCCCAGGAATGGTGGGAAGGGCCCTCAGAGCCCCCCGAGTGCCACCCCTGCTATGGGCAAGGACACCCCCACCAGCCCAGGATGCCCAAAGCACCATCCAAGCCAGCCTTGAACCCTGCCAGGGATCCAGGGGCAGCCCCAGCTTCTCTGAGCACCCTGTGCCAGGGCCTCCCCCCATCTCCAGGAAGGATTTCTGCCCCAGTTCTCATCTAAGTCTCCCCTTCTTTTTGTTTAAACCCATCACCCCTTGGCCTGTCCCTCCCTGCCCTTGTCACCAGCCCCTTTCCAGCCTTCAGGGGATTTAACAATCCCCTGCAAATGCACTTAAAGAGAAAATTGGGTTCCTGTCCAGAATATTAATAGTATTTTTGTGGTTTATGACAATATATGTATTTTTTGGATATATGTCTATATTTATATACAGTCATATGAAGAACATTCAAAATTCTCTAGGTAACAGTATATGGTGCAAATAACCAGATAAGGAAATCGAGATAAGTAAATCATCATTTTTCAGATGAAGGCTCCTGCTGAGGAGGAGGATTTCCCCATTTTCAGACAAGGGCTTCTGCATTTCCATTTTAACCACTGTCTGCACACACTATGAGTAGTTACACAGCCTTGGTTTTGAGACTTTGTCTCTGCTTTGTACTCTGTGGTTCACTGGAAACCTCTTGGTGGACTGGCCATCATCAACATAAAATATTAAATGGCACTGTATGCTGAGTTATGAAAAATAATTGGGGATTTAGATTATAACCTGGAACAGGCTGCCCAGAGAGGGGGTTGGGGGGGTTCAGCCTGGAGAAGAGGAGGCTGAGGGGAGACCTTCTCCCCACCTCCTCTGCCCTGCCAGGAGGGTGCAGAGAGGTGGGCGATGGTCTCTTCAGCCAGGGGACAGGAGATGGGACAAGGGGAAATGGCCTCAAGCTGTGCCAGGGCAGAGTCAGCTCAGATGGGAGGGAAAAGTTCTTCCCTGCAAGAGTTGTCAGGGCCTGGAACAGGCTGCCTAGGGAGGGGGTTGAGTCACCTTCCCTGGATGTGTTTAAAAAAAGGGTAGATGAGGGACTTAGGGATATGGTTTAGCTTAGGATGGGATTGGTTGGACTTGATGGTCTCAAAGGTCTTTTCCAACCTTGTGATGCTGTGATCTCGTGGGTGATACAAAAAAAACCCCTTATGATTACAGAGAGAGGAACAGCACTCACAACTTTGTTTCCAAACAACCCCACATAAATAGTTTGCAAGTTGGAGTCTCAGCATAGCCGGAGCGAGCTCAGGAATACAGAAACTGGCTTTATTGTATTTGACTCATCTCGGTGCTGTAGCCTCATGGAAATAAAAAGAAATGTGATATTTTTCCAGCATGACAGGAAAGAATTTTGAGATTTTTTTTTTCTAAGAAGTCAGACAAAAGGAAGGCACTGAGAATTAGATCAGCTCTTCTCTTTCTTCTCAGCGTAGCAACGCACCGTTTGATGTTTGGTAGCCAACTGCAGTGTAATTGCAGAACAGCTCCATGCTCCATGTGGAGAACCCAACGTGCTTCCCACCTGAGACCCTTGCAAAACACAGGCAGAGTCTATCTTTGCTCTTCCAGGATCCTGGATCTGATATGATTGGAAGAAAGATGCACTTAGATTCAACAAGGAATATTTATGCCTAAGTGAATGTCAAACTTGTCCTGGCAAACCTGGTCACAAACAGGTTTATATTTATCATCTAATATTTACTGTTAATAGCCCAAAGGGGAATATAGCAGGATTAGTTAAAATTTGTGTGCTAATGCAGACAAGAAAAAAAATCCAAGTTAGAATAGCATGAGCGTGTAACCCTGTGGAGTTTATTTGGATAGAAGAGCTTAGAAAAAGTTTCATTTTTAAACTTTCTAAGTGTGCCAAAATCAGGAAAAAAAACCCCAACCCTGACTTGGAAATAAAGGCTAACATTTATAGAAGATCAAAAGCAATTGGTTGAGTTCCTGGCTTGCAATATGTTCCCAGGTGAATAAATAATACCTCGTTTTGGAGAAGCTGGTTTGAGCTACTTTAATCAATTGTGAGGTACAAGGTTCAATAGAAACATCTGGGGTTTTTTTCAGATGGAACTGGATCTGTCATGCTAAGACACGTGGAGCTGCTATCCCAACATCTATGCTGACAGTGGTCGAATGGCAAGACTCTACCCAAAGCCAGGGGAAGCCACAAAATCGATGGTAAAGGTTCTTCAGAAAACATGTCCTGACACTTGTACAGTACAGAGGGAAAGCCTGCCAGTCTGTCTGGGCAGAAAGTGGGTATCACTTGCCCCTGGACCACAACAAGTCCCTGTGTGCTTGGCAGGAGCTGCTGCTGCAGGGTTCACAGAGGGCTTTACATCTAGTTGCTGTTGAAAGTGATGTCAGCTGCTTATGCTACAGGCAGTCTCCTGGGCATCCTCCCATCCCTTTCCAACTTGTTCTTCTAAAGGCTCAAATTGCCATATCACATAGATAAAAAGTCGTTAGGATTTATTTATTTGTTCTTTATAAAGTAACATATCTGTGCTGGTTCTGTGAATCCCACCCAGTTCTTTGTTCTTGCAAAATCGTTTTCATCCTCCCTTCCGATACTTCACGTCTTCAGGAACTAGTTCCTCAAACCTTCTAGCAGGTGCTAGTGCATCATGTCCTTTCATTGTCGTTTCTCATTGTCATCTCATGTTGTTCATCAAAAGATGAGAGGGAACATTGTCTGCAGACTGAGGAAATCATGAAATCTAACCCTGCCCCGCTTCATGCGTCGCTCCTGCCCTTAGGAAAATCACATAATCAAGAGGTGACAGAAGTGGTCTGATACCCTGAGTGTCTCCATTTCTGAATGCCTGTCACATCTCAAAAAGCTGCCCTCAGCTCAGCTGCCTCTCAGTTGAAAATGGAGATAAGGACACCTTCCCATCCCACAAGAGAGAGTTAATATTTGTTCAGTGCTTTCAAAATGTTAAGTGCCACCCAAGTGCCGAGCGTTATTAACAGGAATAATGTGTGTTTTCATCTCCAGCTTGTACTCTTCTATCTGATCATTATCCAGCTCATAATAAATAATGACTTTACCAGAATACAGGCCTAGAAAATATCTTTCTCACTCTTCTTGGAAAATGCTGCTAATTTTTATTATGAGCCTCGAACATACAGCATCAGATTTAAAACCATAGATCTGCTGGAGTTTATAATGAAGTTATACTAACTGGTCTCTGGGAATGATTCTTCCCCAAGTTGTTATACACTGCATTTTGATTTTGCCTGTTGCCTTTAAGTCTGCAAGGAGTATGTAAATGGAGCTTGTAATCTAATTCTGTGTATAAATATCACAGAATCACAAGGTTGGAAAAGACCTTTAAAGATCATCAAGCCCAACCATTCCCGTCCTAAGCTAAACCATATCCCTAAGTCCCTCATCTTTTAAACACCCCCAGGGAAGGTGACTCAACCCCCTCCCTGGGCAGCCTGTTCCAGGCCCCAACGACTCTTTCAGTATTTTTTTTTCTAATATCTAATCTAAACCTGCCCTGGCACAGCTTCTTGCCATTTCCCCTTGTCATGTCTCCTGTCACCTGGCTGAAGAGACCATCACCCACCTCTACAACCTCCCTTCAGGTAGTTGTAGGTGGTAATAAGGTTTCCCCTCAGCCTCCTCTTCAAATATATAAAAAAGATATCAAATATATTAAAAATGTACCAGTAAACAGTAAACAGAAAGAAACCTATAAAAGCTTAAAAACTCTTGGTCATTTAAAGCTATTGCAAAGAGGATCAGGTTGTCACTAACCTACAGTAAACCACGCTGGCTTGTATTTTGGAGTCATTTATACTACCCTTTCCCTTAACTGCTCTGGGCTTGACAGTAGAGTTTGCAGTGATATTGCTGAGTGCTTACTCATGGGTGTGAGCTTGTTGCTATTAAGTAAGGGTTAATGTCCAGCTCAGGTAAGAAACTGTAAAACTTAAAAATGAAGTTTTATGTGCTTTGTTTTTTACAACATTACACGAGTGGGAGTGAGTAGGTCCTGCTCCTGTTGCTAAATGTTTTGGCTGGAAATAAAAAGTCTGCCTAGATGGGGTGAAATTTTGGGCTGCAGTGAAAGGATTTCCCAGGTACTTCAGCTGCCTCTGTGCTGCAGGAGTAAACATCCTCCTTCAGAAGGTGACAGCGGGGTAAATACACTGCTTGACCTCTGCTCTGACGGGACCACAAGCCCTGGGAATTAAAAAAGCACCATGCCCTTCCAAGAACCCTGCAGAGGAAGTTCCCCTTAGCCAGACAACCTTTCTGTCCCAAGTTAACCAGTTATTTGCCGATGCCCAAGATACACAATCAAAATAAACACACTATTTGTGATGCCTGTGATGGCTTTGCCAGGAGGAGACATCCTGCTCATGTAAATGGTATTTGTGCAGAGCACACAGCAATAGAGACCGACCCATTGTAATGTCTCACTGAGCTTTTTCTCTGCAGAATTTAAAACCAGAAAACAAATTTTCCCTTTGTGTAGCAAGGAAGCCACTTAGGTTTATTGTAGCACTGTAAAACTCATCTAAAAGGCAAGCTGGAATAGCGGGGTATAAACTAAGCTGTATGATAATCACATCCTTCCTAAAAGGCATCACTTTGGGAACCCTTGTGTATTTATAAAGAGTAACTAGGAGATGTTCACACATTTGCATTTAAACATCAACCCCACTGAAGATGTTTTGTTCATTAGAAGAGTCTGGAGTGTTTCTGAAGGAACGCAACTTACGAAACAATCACTTGTATTACATCCAACCAAACCCCATTTCCTAGGCTAAAACCCCCCCAAAATTAATAAATTAGTGTATATCTCCTCTCTGAACTTAAAAAGAATTAATTTGCCTTTATTTTCCTAATAGTCCCATCATCTATAAATAAAAATTTCAAATGCAAGAAGGAAATAAATGCTAATTAAGAGTTGGCAGAGTACAAAGGGGGGAGAGGTGCTCTCTTCAACCCATCTGAAAGGTTCTAAACCAGTGTGATGAACACAATATACAATAATAACAATAGTAATAATAATATTAATAACAATAATAATAATAGCAGCCTCATGGCACTCTATAAATTCCAATGTTGCCTTTGAATACTTCTGCCAGCAACTGAAATCCTGCATCCAGCATGCTGGCTATCACAGCTGCCTTCCTACTAGAAGAAAAGCCCACATATGGTCAAAATGTTTCTATAAAAGTGAGAGGAAAGCTAAAAGATTACTTGAGCATACTTTGAAAGCACGTGGGGAAAGTCTGGAAGAGCTCAGAACTTCCCTCCAGCTATTGCTAAGCTTCAGCCCAGGTTTAGAAATGCCACACCTTGGCTGACCGAAGCAGATAGGAACATCAAAGGAAATTCACTTTTGGCATCTAAATTCTCCCTGAAAACCATCCAATAGCTCTCTGAGGTAATCATGCATCTATCAGGTACATGGAAGACCAAGGATGAAGTCATTTTTGTGGCACAAACTTCATTTTCGTTCCATTCAGTTTAAGAGCAATACACTGTCATAACAACCTATTATACCAAAGTGCCTTTCCATCAGGTATAAAAACTTCTTACTTTGTGTAGACCCAAACATGGAACACAGGCAGCCACTCATCACAAAAATGATCTACAGCATAGACGTTGTTCACCCCAAATGAAAACTGTACAGCAAAAATAGATGATGAGTATCTGGAATGGAACCCATAATAACATTTCCAACAGAATATCTTTAATAGAAATAGAAAAGCAAACCAGTTATTCGTTACAGAAGTCCTGCATATCACCTCACAGGAGGAATACTTCCAAGAGGAATTTGCATGGTGTGTGTAGAATAATTATTTAAATATTTTGACCAAAAAAGCTGAATTTACCTACAAGGCCTGACAATGAAAAAAAACCTATTACAAAACTTGGGATATTTAACTGAGATGGACCAAACCTTCTTCTTCATGTAGTCATACGCAATGAGTACGCATTGATACCATCTGTACATTTTATAGAGCATCTCTTATTTATTGCAAATACATTTCATGCAGGGCAACAGTTCTGTTTCCATTCATCCTCTTCAAAAGAGACTCCTCATCTCTCTGACAAGAATTCAGAATACCATTCATGGCCAAATGCTGCATTTGGATTTCTCCGAGTTAACGTTATGAAAAGGAATGTTTCTTTGCTCCAAGAGAAGTGTCTCCAATTCAGCAGGATGCATTAAGAAAATAAGGTGAGAATCCAAGGAGTTGACATAATGATGTGATAAAACTTGCAGGTTTTATGGAAAGAAGCATTTTTCGTTTTCCTCTTCATAAATGGGAAACATATACACACAGTGTGAAGTAACATCTTACACCAAATATATCAGCTTGAACGCTTCACATTTAATGAAAAATATTTTTCAGGTGAATACCTGATATTACATTTGCTGGAGAAAAAGAAAACATCTTTTATTTTCTTTATATTACAGTCCTATCCCATTACCACTTACTTTTTTTTTCCTAGCTGTAAAAAAGCAGCATTGGGATATTTATGCATTGTGAATTAGAAGAAGTATTTTTCACTGGCCATCAAGATTTGAGTGGGATGGCTCTATTTGTAGCATGTTTTCATTAAAATGAAAACGTGGAAAGTAATAAAAGGAACATAAGCCCTCATTGGTATTGGTGGGGCTTTATGTTGGTCATGGGATTACACGTGTTGTTTCTGTTATAGATCACGACGATCTCAAGGGTCTTTTCCAACCTAGTGATTCCATGATTCTATGATCAGACAGCAGGGGAAACCTCTTTTTCCACTGGCATCAAAATGCATTTTGCTATTGTAATAGGGAACGTGGATTTAGTATGTAGAAGCTGTAGGCAATTCTTCAGCTTTCATTTTACTGAATCTGGTACGTCCCACCTTAGGAGTGTCCTTAATCTCTGGCATATGTAAATTCCATTTAGTGCAGGCATACATGTAAAATGAGACTAAGGAGTGCCAATCTAGACAAGAATCTAATTTAACCCTTAGTTGTTCACCAGAAAGGCTGTCAGCACACCTCTTGTGAAGGGAAACATGCTCCTTTAGCCTCTCTCAACAAGAAACAAATCCCACCATTTTGAGCTTCAGATTAGAACCTCGAGGCCAAGAAAGGGTTGAATATAGCCACAGCTCACTTTATTAGCTAATTACAGCAGGTTTAAATTAACATCAGAGTGCTGCATTGTACCACCTAGGCACACCCTGCATCTGCAAAGCTACCACGGTGCTCACAGAAGTGATTCCTGGTTATCAGTAATCTAAATGAAAAGTCAATCAGGTTCCCTGATTTACAGATTATTATAGCAATCACCTTAAAAAATCTCCAACCCATCTAATGCCCAAGTGGCTTCAACCAGTTTTGCAGCACGTATTTATTAGCACTGCCAAAAAAAAAATGTCACTTGCCTAGAACCACAAAATGCTCATCAACAGAAACAGGTTCAAGTGCCACACTGCTTCTGTGTTACACATCTCCCTTCCCTCGCTTGGAAAACCAAAGATAACTGGAGGAACACAGCAAGCACATCCATTATTTCCGTTAATTCCCTTTGATTCGCCTTATAAAAATAAACCTGTTACATCAAAGAGCTCACTTGTATGTTGTCTTGTAAGTAATCATTTACCCATTAATGACTGATACGACCTTGATGAGGGAATAGCATCCACCCTCAGCAAGTACGCCGGTGATACGAAGCTGGGAGGAGTGGCTGACAGGCAGGACACTGCGCTGCCATCCAGAGAGACCTGAACAGGCTGGAGAGCTGGGCAGGGAGACACCTAATGACATTCAACAAGAGCAAGTGTAAAGTCTGGCACCTGGGGAGGAATAACCAACTGTATCAGTACAGGCTGGGGGATGACCTGTTGGAAAAGAGCTCTATGGAGAAGGACCTCTGGGTCCTGGTTGATGACAGGTTGGCTATGAGCCAGCAGTGTGCCCTGGGGGCTGAGAGAGACAATGGGATCCTGGGATGCATCAGGAAGAGTGTGGGCAGCAGGTCAAAGGAAGTGATCATTCCCCTCTACTCTGCCCTGGTCAGGCCCCACCTGGAGTGTTGTGTCCAGTTCTGGGCTCCCTGGTGTAGGAGAGACAGGGACTTTCTGGAGAGAGTCCAGAGAAGGGTGACAAAGTTGATTAGGGGTCTGGAACATCTCCCCTGTGAGGAAAGGCTGAGTGAGCTGGGTCTGNACTGGAGCACAGGAAGTTCCACACCAACATGGGGAAGAACTTTTCCCCAGTGAGGGTGAGGGAGCCCTGGGACAGGCTGCCCAGGGAGGTGGTGGAGTCTCCTTCTCTGGAGAGATTCAAGTCTCGTCTGGACGCCTATCTATGTAATATGAGATAGGGAGCTGCTTTGGCAGGGGGGTTGGACCCGATGATCTCTTGAGGTCCCTTCCAACCCCTACGATTCTGTGATTCTGTGATAAAGATGACGAGCTGCGAAGCTGGCTTTGGAAACCTTTTGATCTTCTCACTCCTGGGCACAACACATAAAGGTGCAGCAGTTTGGCTCTACCACAATGGCCCCTGAATCCCCTGGGGACAGGAGTAATGAAATTTACACCAGTTGGAAGGGGTAGGTGGTGACCTGAGAGACAAATCCCAAGGATGGGAAAAGGGTAGGTACGCAGAATAGACTCCTTGAGATGTTTGAGGTGAGTACTTGCTCTGAAGACCTGGTAGTAACGAATGCTGTGGCAGAAACCCTGTTCCTAGTGATACAAGGACAGAAAAGAGATTCAACCCTGACCTCAAAGGACTTGCTTTCATTCTTAAGCCTGTGGTACGGGGCTGTTTGCTGGAGGGCGAAACCTGGGATAGCCAGTCAGACGTTTCCCCTCTCCATCTCTCCAAAGCGTTATCCTTCTGCTTTCTGCTGCCTTTTACACAGTTTATTTTCTTTCTTTTCTAAAGGTTACTTTTGTTTGTTTTTTGTTTTTAATCAGAGCTGGAGCTCAAAACCACCGAGGAACCGGTGACCTCTCAGGAGAGCCCTGAAGACGGCCGGTACCCTTCTGCTGGAGCTGCTCGCCGCCGAGGATAGGCACGCTGGGTTTAGAGAGCTGGTTTCGTGAGGGGAAAGGCGCTTCTCGGCCGGCCAAGGCCAGGTGTACCTGGTTTGCAATTACACAATTAAGGAGCCTGCCAGGGAGGCACCACCCCACCCCGCTTCCCTTTGTGTAAAACTAGACAGGAGCCGGCCGGGATTTCCCGTCAGCAGCGCCGGGGAAAAGTGCCAGGACGCGGGGGGGAGGGAAGCTTTGAGCCTCCGAGGCTCTTCCCTCCTGGGGCGCCCGGCGTCCCCCTCGGCCTCCAGGGACCGGGTGGCCGCTGAGGCTGCAGGTTCTCCGCCGCTGTGCGGGGCTCGCCATCCCCATCGGCCCCCGCCTCCCCCGCGGCGCGGCCGACCGACCGGCCGGGGCACCAGGCCTCTGGCTCCGCCCGCACCACATGACTCCGCCGTCGGTAGAAAGTTTTCCCGTCCCGCGGTTGGAAAATGGCGGCGTAGGAGCGGGGCTCTCGCATCCCCGCCCGGTCCGGCCGTCCCCGCGGCCCCCAGCGCCATGACCCGCTGGGTTCCCACCAAAAGGGAGGAAAAATACGGCGTAGGTGAGGACCCTCCCCGCCCCGCTCTCGCCTGTTGCGCTGCGGGAGTCCGCGCCGTCCGCGGGGATACCCCAGCCGCGGGCCTCTCCCCCCATCCCCTCGGCTGTCCCCCCTCCTCCTGGAGCCGGTCTCCGGCTGCGTCCCGCTCCGAGCGGCCGCTGGCTGCGGCGGGACGGGGCGAGCGCTTCCCTGGGCAGCAGCGCCCGGCGAACTTCCGCGGGGCTGGGACGGAGCGCGGGGGTCGGCCGGCAGCCCCGGCTGCAGCACCCACGTCCGTGGGGCTGGGGTTTGCCGGGGGAAAGTTGAGCTACTTGTCTGGAGACGCCGGGCAGCCCGTGTTTGAGCCACCCTCGCTTAAAAAGTTGCCTTTCCTTGTTCCCCCTGAGCGTTTCCTTTTCTCCCGAGCGCTACTTTGTCTGAATAGAAGGCTTTGAGTTGTTTCCACATTGGTTTCTTCTCTCCCCTCCCTCCCCCGGTGGCAGCTGAACAGGATACGCTTCCAGTGCTGGAGCTGGATCCCGGGTGGGGAGCGCTGCCCTGCGCCATGGTGATGCCGGTGCTCCCTCGCCCCCCATCCCTCCTGGGGAGAGGAGGCTCCGCCGCCGCTCTTGGCTTCGCAGGGAGTGTGATTTTCATACAGATGAGGGGCTGCCCTTGCACGCTGCTGCCTGGGGATCCATTTCGTCCTCTTGCTTCTTCCGTCCCCCTCAGACAGAGGGGGATTGTTCTCTGCCGCGGATGGAGCGTCCTGCTCTTAATTAAACAGGAGCGAACTCGGTGGGCTTGGGCTGCGGTGTGCCAAGAGCTGCTGAGGGTGTCTCATCTTGATCGGGAGCGATTTTTAGGGGTTATGGAGAAGGAAACGTTATTGGTGTGAGCATTCGGGGGAGGAAATAACAAATCTGATCGCCAAAGCTCAGTGCCCACCTCGCTTCTTGGACTCTTGGTTGTAAGGAACAGCTTTTCCTGTATACCCACAGCTGAGCCTTGTACAAACAACAGGAGCACAGGAAGAAGGGAGTTTCTGGGTCTAAACAGAGCCCAAGTAAATTTCAGGAGTTTAATTTAAAATTCTATCCCTAAGTCCCTAGAAAAAGAGAGGGTGACTTTGAAATGACTAGTGTGTCCTATCTGGCTGGTTATGCTGTGTGACAGCAGCGCTGAGGATGCAGGAGAGGTAGGAGAAAGCAGAAGTGCTACAGATGGCAGTCGCTCATCGAGTTTTCCAGCTACCTGCCTCATCCTGTGGGATGGGTAGAGTGTTTCTGGAAGTCTGGAGTGAGTAAATTGTCACTACTGTATGTTAGTGAAATAGACTAGTGAAATAGACTAGTGACGCTCCAAAGCAAGTTCTTCTTCTGTAGGAACTTGATGCTAGTGTTGTGGCAGAAGCGATTGCTAGGACCTGGCTTTTCCCAGAGCTGATGGCTTGGAAGTGCTTTTGGAAGGGTGAGAAAAGAAGAAAGGTTGAACAAACTCTTTTAAAATATACTTTGAAGTGTGTTTGGGCATTCCCAGCGTGGGAAATTGTGTGTGCATTGAGATAACTAGACTTGATGTAACTTAAGAAAAAACCCAAAACTGGCAGTTCCATAAAGCAAAAGATTTTGGTGCTTGATGGCTATTTTCTGTTTGTGGCCTCTGCTCTGGAGAGAAGCTTGTCACAGTTTTGTAATAGGTTTGCCTTTTTGCTATAGTGTATCTTCTTTCTCCTGCAGCTTGGCTGGGAGGGCTGGTGCTCAATGAAATTAGGGTGTTTCTCTGCTGAAGCGCAGGGGTGTGTGAGTTGCAAGGGGTCCTAGTGTTGCAAGGAGATAAAATCAGATTCAGAGCTAATTGAGTGTTGTGATTGACTGTTGTGCACTATGCTGTCTGACACTGTTTTGGGACGGGGAGCTCCTTTTTGAGGTCACTGGGTTTCCTTCTGAGGAAGATGAATGTTCACCTTGGTTGCCTGTGTTTTACACATCTCTGGGCTGTTAAAAACAGGCACTTCTGTACACCATGAGACTTCTGGTGGTTTGTTTGCTGTTGCTTGTGAAGCTTTCAGCTTACAGGGAATTGATGTAGCAGTTATGTGGTCCCAATCAGGAATGGAGAAGGCGCTGTTAGCAGTGAACATGCTAATAAACAAGTGTATTTCTTCCTAACTATTCACCATGGCCAGTTCTGGAGACTGACAGTGAAACAGACACACCTGCCCCTTGCTAAATAATTGAACTGTTTGCTGTTAATTGGATTGTTAGTTAAACTGCCATCTTATTGATACATGTATGCACTATACTTAGTGCGGATGCTTTACTGAAGCAGAAACAACAGGATGGTGTCTGTTATTTGTTGTGACACTCACATCACACCTGGGGGAGCTTGGAGTGGTGTGGATGTATACATATGCCTGTATCTATAAAAGATGTGTGTATATATAAAATATGCTTGTGTGTACACATGCATACACTTTTCTCTCCTCCTCTTGGCTGATGTGTTCCAGTGCACAATTAAAAACATCCCAAGTCCCAGAGGTTTGCTGGCTGTGATGCAGTTGGAATAAATTACTGCAGTGTACCTGTAGGGAAAGCACAGCAGGATACAGGTGGGTTAAGAAAAGCTCCTCTGGTGCAGCCCTTGCCACCTTGCACGGTGGGGTTTGCTGATGGTGCTGTGTGTCCAGCACACGTGTAGGCTAAACTCGGTGCCTTACAACGAGGAGCGCTGCTGTGTAGTGCATAGGCATTATCTCAGCAGGCAGTTGTGAGCGTGACTCAGCTCTGCTTCCTGAGAGAGTTCAGGGAGGTTGGATGAGGAATGGGTGTGGGTATAGTGGGATAATGCAGTTACTAGATTCACATACGGGGAACCATCCGAAACAGGAAAAACATCAGCTTAATTGAAGTGGCTTTACTCCCCGTGCTGCCCATCCTCCTTCGTCTGCCTGCCCAGCTCTGTGTTTCATCTCTCCCCCCTGAGCTGGTGGCCCACACGGGGTGGTGTTGAGATGGCCACGTGGGTGTTGGGCTTCCTCAACGGGAACATCGGAGCCTTTCAGAGAGCCCCAGGAGCTGCTTATGCCTGCTGTGTGCCCTCGGTGTCCCAAGCCGCTGCGGCGTGTGGCTGCTCAGTCTCATGTTTCCTGCTTTTAGCCTGATGTGAAAATTGTAATTTTGGTGTTCTTCCTTACACCAGTGGAGAGGAGATGTAATGAGCTGCTTTAGGAAGTCTGTGAGCCTGAGTAGCACTTCTGAGGTGGCATAAAGTGGCTCTAGTAGCTTCCAAATCCTCTTGACTTCTACTGCTATTCGACCCTATTCCTTTGGGCTTAAATCTGCAATAAAAGGTAAAACCTGTGCTACTATGGTTACTACAAATATCATACATAAAATGCCTTTGTGTTCAGAAGAATGTGCAGATATGGAGTAATTAGATCACTATTGTGTTAGCTTAATTTTTACATTAATGATGAAATAGAAAAATAGCACAATGTGAGTGTATGCATGGTCAGATGCAGGAGAACGTCCTGGGCTCTCCCTTGAGATCCTGTTTGCCTTCAGGATGTTGACTCTGCCTGGAAAACATGGATATTGTACCCTTGCCATGAGCAGTAAGCCAGCACAGGCTCTACCTTTGCAGGCAAGATGCTCTGGGCAGCTTCATAAATTGAAGACCTTTGTCAAGAAAGGGCTGGATATCCATACAGGGAGCTGCACTGAGTGTTGCTACTTCAGGACAGCCCTTGGTACCTGGGTAGGTGCTTCCAGATAGCAGGTATCAGGTCGCAGATAACATGTATGTCAAGGACAGGGGCATTTTTAAAATAGCCTGTACTTCTGTGACCACTGTATACATACAATTGCTGTGCTCCTCTGTCGTATCTCAGTGCCTGCAGGCTCTCCCCTAAGCAGGAGGGGTTCTGCAAGGCCTGGAGATGGTCTGGCTGGTTCTCAGCCTTTAGCCAGTATCCTGTGGGCTGCTCAGATACGCTGTGCTATATAGGGGATGTGTCTACACATGCATTAGTTTAAAAAAACAATAGGGAAACAAAAAAAACCCCAATTTTGCTGTGAGCCATGTGGTTCCTGTGTGTTTCCTTGTTAGTGCTGAGCTGCTGCTGTGTGACAGGGTGAGTCGTAACCAGCCTGGTTTTTAGATGCTGTAAAACAGGGTGGTCTGTGGCCAGATTGCAAGGGTAGGGTGTTCTAGTGTCTCCCTGAGGCTGGGATAGCTTATATAGAAAAGGTTTGTAGAAATCTATATTACTAGGGAAGGGCTGCAATGAGTTGGTGGATGAAGTGGTGATAGAAAGGTTGTGATACACAAGCTTTGTGACTGAGTTCTGCTCTTGGAGAGGGGAGGTGGGAAGCTGGTAAGACCAGTGCTGTGGAGGGTGCAGGAACTCCCCCAGCCAAGTACTGCTGCTTTGCTGCTGGAGGGAGGGCTGTGGTGGTTTGGGACTGAGTGAAGGCTTTTGTGGCATCCTGGGTTTACAAGCCCACAGCTGTGGGGAGTGGTGGTGGCTTGTGGAGACTCCTGCTTGTTTCCCAAGAGCTGCCATTGCCTTGTGCTTGCATATTCGTGCCTGAAAGTAGGGAAGGAGTTGTTTTTAGGAAATGGGAAATGATGCACCTTAGTGATGCAGCTTGAGGGATTTCAGTGGTGCTGTGTTGTGGGTGAGGATTGGGGCTGCCTGGCAGGACAGGACCATTACCCCAGTACTGGTCACGACAGTGGCACTGAGCTCTGGTGAGTCCCAGTGTGATGGGGTAAGAATGTCTGTGCAGTGTTAGCTGATGTATTTATTGGTGTGCAGCCCTTGTGAGACAGCATGTATGAATTCAGTCTCCTGGAGACAATGTGCCCCACTGCACACCCAGATTAGAGTTTCACTGTACCTTTTAGTTCCCTGCTTGCTGATGGGGTGTGCTTCTGTGCTCCCTGGCATCACGTGAAGCAGAGGTAAGGATCTGGCAGATGAAGAGTACCAGTTCCTAAATGGATGACCCTAATTTGACTGTAGGCATGTGCTTGATTGCTCTCAGTTTACTCAGCAGTCACTATTGCTTTCTGTCAATAAACACTTGTGGCAAGCAGCAGATTGGAGAGGGATAAGGATACCGGATACATGGAAGCAAGGCTATACTCCTGTTTGGTTTTGTCCAGGTCAGCAACAACGTTACAGACAGGGTGTATTCTGAGAAATGATTCCTGTAGGGATTCACTGGAAATGCTTCTTTTTTTGTGTGTTTTCCCTCTCTGCTCTGCCCTCGGGAGGCCCCAGCTGGAGTCCTGTGTCCAGAGCTGGAGCCCCAATACAAGAAAGATGTGGGGCTGTTGGAGAGGGGTCAGAGGAGCCACAAGGATGATTAGAGGGCTGGAGCAGCTGCCCTACAAAGAGAGGCTGAGGGAGCTGGGCTGGTTCAGCCTGGAGAAGAGAAGGCTGCGGGGGGACCTCATTGCAGCCTGCCAGTCCCTAAGGGAGCTGATAAGCAGGAGGGGATTCAACTTTTTTAAAGGGCAGATAATGGCAGGACAAGGGGGATGGATTAAAGCTAAAGGAAGGAAGGTTTAGATGAGATATTAGGGGGAAGTTTTTTACAGAGAGAGTGGTGAGGGGCTGGAACAGGCTGCCCAGAGAAGTAGTGGATGCCCCATCCCTGGAAGTGTTCAAGGCCAGGTTGGATGGGGCCCTGGGCAACCTTGTGTAGATCCAGACCTGGAGGTTGGTGGCCCTGCCTGTGGCAGGGGGGTTGGAGCTCTATGATCCATGGGGTCCCTTCCAACCCAGACCATTCTATGATTCTATGATCACGTACTGCTTTCCTATAGGCAGCTGGCTGCCCATGGGCGTAACATAGAGCTATCAGTCAGCTTAGGAATTTTTCAGCTGTTAACTAGCACTCTTGTTCCTAGAAAGTTAAAAGGGAGGGGGCATCTTCACAAGCTGAGGCTTTACACTTCACACAAGTATGGAAGTGAGAGTAGCACAAGGTCCTGCTGTAAGGTTTTTGGTTTGGGTTTAATTCTGGAGAACCATTTCTGAATTTCCAGGGGTACCTTGGTGGGTTTTGCAGTATTCCTCTTTGTGCCTCATTGCCATAAGTGCCTGATTTAGGTATGCTGATAGCATCTTAATTGTAGGCTGTTTGCCACGCTTGGCACAGCTGGATTTGTATTATAAATCCTTTCTGCATAGGCAAAGCTTTCAGGGAATGGGAAGGAACACTGGATGCACCTTAACGTCAAACTGGTGTCTCCAGGAAGCCTTTCTGTCAGCTTGCAACTACAGGAATAAGTGTTGCAATAATTTTCCTATGAAATATTTGTGTTTCTGGAATTTGTCCAGTATGGGCTGTAGAGCACATGCAGGATATGCCTTGTCTAATCCTTCAGTAGTCCTTCAGGACTGAAATCCAATACATCTTGTTAAATACCTGTAGATGTGTCCAATGTTAGATAAATAGCTGAAAGCTGACTTATATTAATGAATCGAAGCTCAAATGAGGAACTAGAGCTAATCCAGTTTTAAAGTATTTACTCTATTAAGGATGTCAGTCTTACTGCTCCTCTTCTACTTGCTGGGAGGCAGAAACTTTCCCAAAACATCCCTCTGTGAAACATGAGGGCTGCTCTTCCTTGTGGGTCTGCCTTGGCCAGGAGATGGAGTGCTGAAAAATAGACTATCTTCTTTTTGGTGAACTTAAACACACTTGTAATTCTGTTTTCTTACCTGTGGTAGATCCCAAGGCCATCCTAAAAATAGTACTGTTCTGAATAATACTTTCATGGATTCCTTAATGAACACTGGGATGCTTTCCTCCTTTAGCCAGGAGAGGGGAGGAGTGGAAATCACACCTGATGTTATCCCACAGAATATTCAAAATGAGATAATTCTTATAGTTCTGAAACTTTATCTGCATTTTCAGGCTGTAGTTGGGAAAACATTTATGTATTGATGGCATTATTTATCTTCCCATGTTTATGTGATTTGTGCATTAAATCTGATTTCTGATGTCCAGACTGGAAGCAGCAGTTGCTGAATTTCAGTTTCATCAGCAAATATCTCTGGAAACATTTTTTTCTGCTCCCTGTAGTTTTGTAACTAAACTGAAATAATTACATTGAGATCCATTATGGGTAATCATGTAGCCACACATGTAACAAAGGAAACAGATGGATGAATAACTGAAGTGACTATTGGCCATGATAACTGAATTTTGGGGGGGAGGGTTTAAAAAGAATATTTCTTAGCACTGCTGCTTTATTTTGAGTACTGTTTATATTATTTTTTAACGTTTTTGGAAGTTTGTGGTAGCTGAATCAGACTCACACAGTTGGAAAAGACCTTTAAGATCACTGAGTCCAACCATTCCTGCCCTGTGCTAAACCCTGAGCACCTCATCTCCCTGTCTGTTAAACACACCCAAGGTCGATGACTCAGCCCTCTCCCTGGGCAGCCTGTGCCACAGCCCCACAACTCTGCCAGGGAAGAACTTTTCCCTCCCAGCTGAGCTGACCCTGCCCTGGTGCAGCTTGAGCCCATTGCCCCTTGTCCCATCTCCTGTCCCCTGGCTGAAGAGACCATCGCCCACCTCTCTGCACCCTCCTGTCGGGTCAGTGTAGGTGGTGATAAGGTCTCTCCTCAGCCTCCTCTTCTCCAGGCTGAACACACTTTATTGAAGGGTGTTTGAATAGCAGAATGTTTTTGGTACCCAGTGAAACTACCAGCAAGCCATAGAGGATTTGCTGTGTAATTTAGGGAGGCGAATGGAGGCGAAAGCGTGTGCAATGGGTATGTGTGCTTGCAGGCACTTGGCTTCTTAGGGCACTCTGTTCTCTGTGACTCTACTGACTTAGCATCTGTGTCACTTCAGTGGTTTCGCTGCACAAATTAATCAGTGTTGAGCTTGCAAACCTGCTTGAGCAGCTTGTGAGCTGAGCTGGGTCTCTGGCTGTAGGATGCAGGAGTCTCCGCAGAGTCCCCTGTGTGGAGGGTGTTGGTGGTGGCATCGTGGAGAAGTGTTCCTTGTGGCTTGATGTTGTGAGTTCCTGATGGTGGACAGAGCTTCCTGGAGACAGAACTCCTGTGCTGCTTTGGGATCCTTACATCTGACACTGCAGGTGGGGATTTGTGTGGGCACACAATCCATTATGTGCCCCAGAGCCTCTTCGAGCATCCAGATACTTTTGGAAGTCCAGCCTTAGGTGTTTGTGTTTGCTCTGGCTGCATTCTCCTCCTTCTCCAAACAAAGCACGGAAATACTGACATCACTTGACTTGAAGTTGAATGCAATAAAGTAACATATGTTTGGGGAACAGAACTGAATAGCCCCTGGGTCCCAGGAGGAGGTAGCTGGTGCCAAACAAGGAGCTGATGATGCTGGACCGTGCCTGGCCCTCAGAACAAGAACCTACAGCTGTGCTGTGTTAGGGGAGGAGGGCTTGCCTGATTTCCATACATAGAATATATAAAAAATAAAACTCAGAAGCAGGGCAAACAGTGGTGCCTGTGGTCCCTGTGTAAGGCTCAAGGCAGTTCGAAGGGAGTTGGGGGCACAGGAACATGGGAAGCTCTGCTGCTACCTGTGTCTCCAGCAGCCTACCTGCATCCCAGCTGATGCTTTAGCCTTTAACATCCTTCTAATTGTGCCAGCTGGTCTGCAGGAGAAAATGTTAGCAGTGGGGAATGGTTCAGTGAATGTAGCTGGGTGCTTTTATTGAGGAGTCCCTTCAGCACGGTGAGTGTGTGGTGGGATCTATAGGAAAGGCTGAGCATCAGAAACCAAGTGAAATTAAAGCAACTGGTAATGTAAAGAGTGTTCTGTAGTGGACCCTGGAACAGGAAATATCTCAGTGCTGAGCCAGATGGAAGTAGCTGATGATAATTTGAGTTTCCAAGTCTTGACACAGATGGTGAACAATTTAAAAGGACGCTTGCTTTCAAAAAATCTGCTGTGCATATGAGTCCAGTGAGCAAATCCTGACCCTGGAATGGCTGTGGGTTATCGAGGCAGTGCCTGGGGAGGTTCTATAAATACTCCTTGCTCAAGGAGGAGGGGTGGCACTGGTGTTGGAGTGACTGAATAGAGATATGGTTAAGCATGTCACTTGAGCCAGGAAAGTTATAGATAAGGGTTTGTGGGAACCTTTAAACTTTTTCTTGGCTAAATATGAGGCTGCTCTCCCAAAATACAAGCCTGTGAATAAAACATCAACATAGTGATGGCAAGAAGTGTCAATTTTACCTTTATTGTTATTTGCAGCTGTCAAGACCAATGGGATCCTGGGCTCCATCAGCAGAGGGGTGGCAGCAGGGACAGGGAGGGGATTGTCCCTCTCTGCTCTGCCCTGGGGAGGCCCCAGCTGGAGTCCTGTGTCCAGAGCTGGGGCCCCCAATACAAGAAAGATGTGGGGCTGTTGGAGAGGGGTCAGAGGAGCCACGAGGATGCTCAGAGGGCTGGAGCAGCTGCCCTACAAAGAGAGGCTGAGGGAGCTGGGCTGGGTCAGCCTGGAGAAGAGAAGGCTGCAGGGGGACCTCATTGCAGCCTGCCAGTCCCTGAAGGGAGCAGAGGAACAGGAGGGGATTCAACTTTTTAAAAGGGCAGATAATGGCAGGACAAGGGGGATGGAGTGAAGCTCAAGGAGGGAAGGGTTAGAGGAGATATTAGGGGAAAGTTCTTTAGCGAGAGAGTGGTGAGGGGCTGGAACAGGCTGCCCAGAGAGGGGGTGGGTGCCCCATCCCTGGGGGTGTTCAAGGCCAGGTTGGATGGGGCCCTGGGCAACCTTGTGTAGCTCCAGGCCTGGAGGTTGGTGGCCCTGCCTGTGGCAGGGGGGTTGGAGCTCTATGATCCTTGGGGTCCCTTCCAACCCAGACCAGTCTATGATTCTATGATATGATTCTATGATTTTTTTTTAAGTAATGGAAAGAGCTGGAAGAGGGTTTGTTCATCCACTGTCACCTGACTCATGTGGATGTCCTGTTGGTCAGTGGATGTGCAGAGGGACCAGTGTGAGGCATGACCAAACCTGTGCTTATTCCCTTCTTAACTCCTGTGGAGTTTGTGGGCTGTGAGTCTCTGTGTCCTTGCATCTCCCTTGCAATACCCTCTGGGTTTGCAAAGCTTGTCCTCTTGGGTTTAGTTTTTACTGCTTGGGGGTCACAAGGGAGCATGTTACCTCATTTGCTGTTCGGTGTTGGACAAGCTGTGCCTCGTTTCTAACTCAGATATGTAGATTCAAGCCTGTAGTATGTTCTGTTTCATGTGAGGTCGTGGTGATGCTGCCTGGTGTGTGGCCTTGGGACTTGGCTGCTGGATGGCCTGGTGGCCTCAGGCTATGCCCACAGCAGTGTATTGCTTTGCATCTTTTCAGCAAAACGTGGCTGTGATGCACAACTGTGTGTGGTTCTGCATGAAAGCTTTCTCACTGCCTGGTTATTTCCATTGCTGTGCTTTTCAATCTGCTTCTTGATTTTTATTTTTTTTTAATGATTTCCAAACATTTTTCTTTATTTTAAGTATATTGTCCTTGTACACAAATACCCACCAGTTTTCTTCAGGCAATCCTGGAATTCCTATTCACCTAGCCACCCCTGTTTCACCTCTGGGTTTGATGTTGAGATATTTCAACATCAGTAGGAGATGTTGGTTGTGTTGCCATCAATCCATAGTCTCCCTGATCCCTTTCTTTTATTAGGGCAAATAGACTTGAGAGACACTTTTTCCCTCCCTCCCTCCCAGGGTTGGTGTGGTGGTTTGATTTTGGGGATGGGTATGGTGGTGTGGTTTATTGTTGCTTTTTTTTCCATCCTGTCTGGCCACAGAGTGATCTCCTTGACATTTCCAATGGGAAGGTTGAGTGGTGTAACAAAACTAGTGGTTTTCTGATAGAGTTTTTAGTAGGTTTATAAAGAAAGTGGGTGTGTTCTGATAGAGGTTTTTAGTAAGTTGGCTTATAAAGAACGTGGGTTTTACTTTTGTTTAGTTTTGGAGATATTTGGGCTTCCACCTCAAGTCAGAGTTACTCTCTGGAAGATAATTCTTTGGTATCTAGCTGCCTCCTTCCTCAACAACCCATCAGAGTTTCTGACAGTTTTCCACCTCTACATGACCCTGATCAAGTCTGTTCTGCATTTCTTTGTGTGTGTGTCTCTTCTGATACTGCTGCTCAGCAATGGTTGGGCATAAAGATGACAACCCTTTTCTCATGGGCTGCCCAGGTGATGGGCAGAATTCTCTGAGTTCCAGGAAGACTGGGACTTGCTTGCAAACACAGCAGCTGGCATTGCCCCCTATTTAAAATGAATTGGTGACAGATGGTGAAAGCAGTGGAAGGGACTGAGGCAGTGGGTGAAGATTCCTCCCACCAGAGTTTTGGTTCCTGAGTTCTTCTGATGAGAAAACTGTTGTTCTTGCTCATGAGTGAAGTGGCTGGAGATATGAGGATGGATATTTTTGTATTTCTTGGGCAGTAGTTTCCATAGTGCCTGAGTCAAACAGGACAAAACAGCGATCCCAACGTTTTGATGGAAAGCCAGATATTCTTTTGCTGTTTGTCATGTTATACTTTGTTTATTTGTTAGCATTGTTCTTGAGTGTTTCATTGCAACTAAGGGTCTAAATGGATTAACAAAAAGCTAATAGGGATGTCTGCAGTTATGTTAGGTTGGATCACCTCAATGCTGCTGTTGCTGTCCTTGTCAGCTCCAAGACCAATGAGGTGCTGACAGAGGAGGGAGTCTTTTTGTGCTGGCTAATAGAGAATTACCTGCCATAAGGTAGGTAGGTGATCAGGTTCAGATCAGATGTTGGGGAAAAAATACCTCCCTGAAAGAGTTGTCAGGGTCTGGAACGGGCTGCCCAAGGAGGGGGTTGAATCCCCACCCCTGGGTGTGTTTAAAAGAGGGGAGATGAGGTGCTCAGGGATATGGTTTATTTTAGGATGGGAATGGTTTGGCTTGATGATCTTAAAGGTCTTTCCCAACCTTGTGATTCTGTGTGTCTCTGAAACGTGGTTAGGGAAACAGGCTTTGGACTCAGCTTAGTTAGGTCTGGCCTGTCTCCTGCTGAATCCAGCTGTAATGGGAAATGTCCCTCTAGCAAGGCTTTATTTGGGGAAATAAACCTTCCTTGAGGAGTGCTGACAGTACCTGGCTGGAGCTCTGTGGGGTGGGAATTCTTATTCCTAAAAGTACATTAGTGGGCTGGACACAGATGAGCATATTTTAATAAAGACTTGAGTGACCTCCCCAGTTACAGTGCTGTTTATATTTTTGATTTTGTGTGGGTTCAGCTTCTGTTTGTTTTTTTCTAACTGAATGTAGTCTTGAAATGATTTATTAACAGATTTTTTTAATCAATAACTTTTGCTGCCAAAGAGGCCTCTGTTTATTTATTGAACTGGGATAACTGGGTGATTTAACTGTTTCAGATTTGTGCCTATGACAAGATCTAAACTCTTAAGATCAGAAATTAATGTATTATATTTGTATAATAGTGTCTTGGTGCTTCTGTAATATTTAACATAAGGAGTGTGGAAAATCCAAGCTAGAGTAATCGAGCATCAGCTCAAGCATTGATAAGATGGGTAGGTGGTGATACTGCTGAGGAATGAGTGAGTAAACTTAGTAAAAAAGTAAAATATTGGTGAAAACTAGTGAAGCCTTGGGCTCTGTCATTGTGTTTCCCTACTTAATGCATCTGCACGTCGCAGGCGTTTCTGTTGTTGCCTTTGCAAGCAGCAACACTGCCTTGCTCTTGGGATGCTAATGGGGCAAGAAGCATTTTTAAAGCTTAAACTGTCTTTTTTTTTCCTTCAGAACACTGAAGGCTCCTACAGAGAGGAGTAGGCTAGATTCCTGCAGGAAGATAGGGCAGATACTCTTCCCCTCCTCCCCCTTTCCAGCACCATCTTCAGCATGAGTCCCACTGCAGAATGGTCTAGGATGCTGTCACCAAACGTAGCCAGGGGGAATGTGTGTGTTGATTTAGCTCATTTTTAAGATGTGTTTTCCTGGATGTGGGCACTTGAATATACAAGTGCTCTAGCTATCCTTAGTTTGTTGGTTTTTAACAACTTTCTTTTGAGGCAGAGGTCTGGAGGGTGGTGAATGAGTTGGATAGCTGAGCAATAACCACTTGTCATTAGACTAATGAAGTATTTTTACAGTGGGGAAAGCAAATGTTTTAAGATAGAAATGGCTATAGAGGACAGAGATGCTGTCCAGTTTAGGACAAGCTTGTGCTGTCAGTTGGAGCTTGCCAGATTTGAACATCATCTGTGTTACTTTGGAAGTTATCATAGGAAGATGGATCTCTTTAAGCCGTGATTTCCAGTAGGGCAATGCTAGAAAGGACACAGATCTCCTCTGGACAGGAGCTGTCTCTTGCCTCCTCCCTTGGCTGGTACTGCCCTGGGCTGCCTGGGCTCTGTGCTGATGCTTCACCTCTTTTCAGCAGCTAGTTGGAGTGATGCTGGGAAGATAACATATGGATAAGAAGGAACAGTTAAAATGGCTTTTTTTTTTCCTATAGCAACAGGTTAGCAAGTTACTGCTGGGTTAGTGGCACCTTAAACACCTACTAGCATTAGTAGATGTGACCATAGGTGGTGTTTTTAAAATACACTCTCTTGTGGTTATGCTCAGGGGGTAAGGTGTTAACAGCTTTGAGCTAGTCTGGATTAATAAGGGTGATTTTGAGCCTCAGAGGAGTAAGGAGAGAGGTGGCAAGGGCCCCCTTTGAGGTGCCTCAGTTGGCTTAGGGCTGCCCCAGCCATCACAGACCAAACTGGTCAGTGGGACAGGACTCTGGCTACTGATGGGAAGTTCTCATCTGGGAACTTCCCACATTTGTGGTATTGTATTGGGTTAGATCAACTTTAATTAGGCTAGAAAGATTTTAGAGCAATTAAATTAGCTTGTGCTAAAGTTAAGTGTTGCAACTGTAAGTTTAGGTTCCTGTTGAGCAAGAAGGTGTGGAGCTGAGTGTAAGCAGGGCTTTCAGGTGTTCCTCTACTCCAGTATTCCCCAACCCCCAGAAGTTTCTATATTTGGTTTATGGAGAGAGCAAAACGTGGTGCTGGGACTTTAAAGGACGTATCAGTTCCACTTCTTTCTCCTTACTCCAGAGTGAACATCATTAGTATGGATCCAGAGGCTTCCTCTGAGGTGGGCAGGGTGGGATTTGTCCAGATCTGAGCTCCCCCTAACAGTGCTGAGAGGAAACCCTGCTGCCAGTGGAAGGGGTCGGTGGTGAGAGGCAGACTCAGCAGCCTGGAGCTGTGGACAGTGAGCCTTTGTTAAGGCTGACTGCCCAGCCAGCTCGGTGGCTCTTCTGAAAGCAGCACCAGGCATGTGATTTCTTACTGCTTTGGGGGAAGAACAATTTTTCCCTGTGTTTGCAAAACGCTGCTCTTATCTCCTAATGCAGTCAGTGCTGTTTGCCTCACTTCCATGGTTATGTCTTTACATTAAATCCAGTATAAGATACAACTTAAGGGAAAATAGCATGTATTTCCAATTTAGCCTAGTTGTTGTGGAAAAGAGAAGGTGGATCAGACCTGTGGCTCTTAGCAAGTAATTCTTCTCTCTGACTACTAAGAGAGCTGAACAAGTTCCTTGGGGATTATCTGACTCTGGATCTGTGCTCTTTCTCTGTGGTTCTTACTGTTGGAGACAGCTGGAAGGTCCCAGAGACAACTAAGGTGATGGCAAGTAAAAGTAAACTGAGTAAGGTTTGATGCTTAAAAAGCCTAAAATGCCTTCTCCTCTCTTCCCCACTCCAGAAGCTTTCCTGAGAAAGCAATGGAGGGATTTTGAGTTTCTTTTCCTCTGTAGAAGTTCTGAGAAGGACAAACAGTAGGAAAGGAAACCTTTATCCCATCACCCCATTTTCCCCTTGCTTCAGGCTTTTGTTCTGCATCATCAGCTCTGTATTGCAGTGAACAGTGTCTTCCAGGGGATGGGTTTTGCCAGCTATTTCCACAGTAGTGTGATAGCAGTTTTATTGTGTTGAACTTGATTGTTATAGACTATTAAAATATAGCTGTGACATTAACTCACTGCTGTAGAGAAATACTTAGGAAAAGGCACCTGCTTTGTGAACTTGTTTGGTACAGTAGAGACCTGATGCAAAGGCAAGGAAGAAGGTTGAAGCAAGGGACTGATGCATCAGGCATCTTCAGATAGAGCTGAGTGGATGCTGGATGGTTTTTGGGCAAAGCCCCATGCTGGTATTGCTGTGCTTCATTCTTGCTGGCAGCAAAAACCTAAAAACAAGTATTTTCATAAAAGTTCTGCTTCATCCTGTGAAGGTCCTGAGGATCTCTCTGCACCTGTCATCCACAACTAGTCTCCTTCCCAAGCTAAGGGCTATGTGTCCTGCTTGAGCACCAACTTGGCAACCTGTGATTGAGCCTGTGCAGGTGTTGACTGTAACTTGCTCTGTGTTGGGAAGGACTTCAGGCTTTGCCTGTGGTGAGCATGCAAGTCTAGGGCAGTCTTTTTCATGAGCTGCTTGCGTTTGGGGATGTTTGCACCTGCTTCTGTGTCTGCAGGACAGTTTTGAGCTGCAGTGCTGTGTTTGGGACCTTGTCCTAAGCCTGGAGGTGGTTGAGGTTGATGCTGTCGCTCTCCCATGCTTGGCCATGTGTTCACTGTTCTCCGTTGCAGTTCTCCCCAGTTGCTCTGAGCTCTTACAGAGCTTAGAAAAGGAGTTGAGGTTCTGAGCAAGCTGAACTCCTTGGGACTGATGGCTACAGGGATGAGGTGGGCAGCAGCGCTGGTGTGAGGGAAGGGGCAGGGACATGCAACCAGGGGCACAGCAGCCAGGACCAGGTGTGGAACTGCAGTGCTGCCAGCTTCACTTACCATCTCTTGGGGAACCTCTGTGTGATGAAGCAGCCTGATGTTGACTCGTGGCCAATTCATACACGTTTAACCCACTGCCCACACAGACCATAAGCTGAACTAGTTCCTTCTCCCCAGCATTAAATCCCTCCCTCCCTTAATTCCTTCTCATGCCCAGCAGATACCTTGATGCCTTTTGCACACAGCAGTACTGAAGGTTTTGCAGATTTTGCAAAGACTTCAGGTAGAGGCTGGTTTGAATGTTAGAAGCACAGAAGTCCTTTCTCTAAGTACCTGGTGGTAAGCATCATGCCTGCTTGGACACTGTCCATGCCTCCTGTGAGGATGCTGCCTGTAGGCCCACCATAGCCAGAGCTGAGTTATCACTTCTCAGCACCCCCCCAGTGAAATGTAGGAAATTCAAGGGAACATCAAAACTCACTTGGTGATTCTGTATTACCAGGGGACAGATGCCAGGACATCTGCCTCTAGATAATGCTTTCTGTTTCTCTAAATCAGCATCTCTCTTTCCTACAGATGCCCATGTTAAGAGCTTGAGGTGGTATGATTACTCCTTGCATACGATGTGTTTCAGTTAATGGACTTTTTAATATTAAAAGTCGATTTGAATGTTCTTGATTGTGCTTCTTGTTAGCTCTGCATTATGTTGCATTACAGCACATGTTAATGCTGTTACAGTCAATAATGATATTTTTTTTAACAGTAGTTTCAGCTTTATACCCTCAGTACTTAGGGAAGAAGTACTCTGAATACAGATTAAGTGCCAAGAAGGAGGAGGGAGAAAGCTGTTAAGAGTGAGCTGGCATTGTACTTCATTTGCTCCCTAAAAATCAAGTATCTGGCTTAAAAGAGGAGAGGAGGAAAAGCAAGAACCTGAACTTGGTTCTTGGAAAACTTGGGTAGGCCCAGGACTTGCTATTTATTTATTTTTAATTAGTGCAGGAAGGACAAGTGTGTGTCTTGTTCTGTCTTGCTTGGGTTCTGCTGGCCAGACTCAGCAGCAGGGTGGTTCTGCTTCTGGAAGGCAACACAGCCTCAGTTTGGGGTTTGCTCTGAACTGATGAAGTTTCCTCTGCTTATTAATTCACGTTGGGTAGTGGTGAGACACCAGATGTGTTGCAAAACATATTGCTCCCCTGTGTTGCCATCTGTTCCAGAACCTGAGGTGTCTAGTTCTGTTTGTAGAGGCTTGGGTGGCCCTTTGCTCTTTCTAACGTGCTCGGCTGGCAGTCAGTGCTGCATCTGTGCTTGGGTTCTCCTCTAAATGCAGAACATATTCCTGTGTATGTTCTGTGCCCTCATTTGGGAAGAGGGAAAGCAGGCTGTCATCACAGGATTTTAGTTTGAGGGGTGCCTGACTGCTGGTTCAGGATTCTCTAACCTTCACTGATGTCCTGTGTAGGTCAGGAAGGAGAGGCAAGTCCTCCTGCACTCCCCTGGGAACACAAGTTTCAAAATGAGCCATTGTTTTGTTTTTACTTAATTATTTTCAGTCTAGTCCTGCTGGGGAGGTACCTGCAATGAGTCACCTTCATGGCTCAGTCACTGGGATGTAGCGTGTTACTGGGGAGGAGGCACCATGGGCTGCTATGTCTTCCTTAGCTCAGTGGTAACCATTCCAGCATGAGAGTTTCTTAACACTTCTCCACTCTTTAGGAAATTCATCTTGTGTGGCTATTTGGCTGGCAGAAATCCTGAGAGACAGAACCAATAACTGAGCTTGGTGAGGCTAGGAATGACAAAATACAGGGTGCCCTCAGGAAGGCCTCTAACTTTGGTCAATGCACACATGAAATAGTCGTCTTCAGCAAATCTGGGGTGCAACTCCCAACTCTCCCAACCCTTTTTGCTGCTTCCTCCTCCATTAGCCTTTGGCTCTAAGGATTGGAAACTTGCCTGGGTAAGTAACAGAGAACTGAGGCATTAGTGAAAGCAGCCACTCCCCCCTTGGAGAGAACAGGAGGAAAACCTTCAGGTTTCTTGTCTTTTAACACCAGAGAATTTGCAAGAGGCTTTCCTGTTGCCTCTGTGACTTCAGCCTGCTTTTAGGGAAAAGCCATGCTTATGATTTGGAGACCTTTTTTTAAAAGGCAGTGTAAAATAAAGCTGATAATATGTTGAATTTCATCTGCTTGCTTTCCAAAAAGTGAAACAATTAATACAGTCTCTAATGCAAAGTAATTCCAGGGTATATTATGCTCTAACGTTTCTATGGTATCTTAAAGCATCTCAGCTTTCATAGAGTCAGAGAAAGGCTTTTTCTATGTATATTGATGTTACCTTTTGTTTGCTTTTCCCTTTTTTACCCCTCTGTCACCTCTAATTCTTCCAGTGTTCCTCTCATTTTTCTAATGCACACAGATTAATGAGTGCAGTTCTGTAGATGTGTTTGTTTGGTATTCTTCAGCAGGAAATGGATTTTTAGTGCAATTACTGTAATGCCCTATTCATTGTTCCTTTCTTTATCAGCTCCTAGAGTTGAAAAAATTGCTCTTTCTATGCCCTTGCTAATCCATTGCTGTTGGCACTTCAGTACTTGTGTGTAGACGTGCTTTGTGGTTGCTGTGGGAGGTGGAGTGGAGCAGGGAGAGCCTCTACCCATGGAGTTGCTGGGCCAAAAGCTCTCAGTTATAAGCAGGTTATGTGTAGTACCATCCCTGAAATGGTCTGTTTGGAAGCCAGTGCAAGTGTCTCTGTAACACAGTTGTCAAAGAAATAGTCTATAGTTGGGATTTGGCAAAGATAGAATCATAGAATCACAGAATCGTAGGGGTTGGAAGGGACCTCAAGAGATCATCGGGTCCAACCCCCTGCCAAAGCAGCTCCCTAGCTCATATTACTCAGATAGGCGTCCAGACGGGTCTTGAATCTCTCCAGAGAAGGAGACTCCACCACCCCCCTGGGCAGCCTGTCCCAGGGCTCCCTCACTGGGGAAAAGTTCTTCCCCATGTTGGTGTGGAACTCCCTGTGCTCCAGTTTACAGCCATTGCCCCTTGTCCTGTCCCCACAGACACTGAAAAGGGGCTGGCCAATTCCCCCTGCATCCCCTGCTTAAGATAATTATAGACTTTAATTAGGTCCCCCCTTAGTCTTCTCTTCTCAAGGCTGAGGAGTCCCAACTTACTCAGCCTATCCTCACAGGGGAGATGCTCCAGGCCCCTAATCATCTTCGTAGCCCTTCTTTGGACTCTCTCCAGGAGATCCCTGTCCTTTTTAAACCAAGGAGCCCAGCACTGGACACAACACTCCAGGTGGGGCCTGACCAGGGCAGAGCAGAGGGGGAGGATCCCCTCCTGTGACCTGCTGCCCACACTCCTCCTGATGCCCCC